>PNEQ01091355.1:0-21472 GCA_003012365.1 Medauroidea extradentata | reverse complement strand
ATTTAAAAAAGTAAGTTTCACTTCTGTACCCTCAATACTTCGAATTCTTTCTAATGCTGTAGGTCGTATTATTCTTTCTCGTGCCATGAGATGTGTATTGCAACCTTGTAAGATTGGACACATTAGTAGATCAACATATTCGTCCATGGCGGGAACACAGTAATATCCAGTGCTTATAACTTCCCATTCACCAGGTTCAGCGCAAGGCCGAGGGAAAGTGGTCCTGGGGGGCCGGTTGTGATGACGACGCGTTCAATATGCAGGATATTTTAAACAAAAAAAATACATATATATTTTACATCAGTTCTTTCTTTAAGTTACTGATTTACATATTAAGCCTATTTGCATTACTATCAAATGAATGAGGGAGATTTACAGAATTCTAAATATTCATCTATAGTATAAAAATTGTGGGTTGTCACAGTTTTCTCCAGTTTACTCATAAATTAGGTTTTATTGCTATTTCTCAAGTTTTTATAACTTTGGGGCAAGAAGTTATAAAGCTTTACTATGTTGCAAAAGGCACCTTTTTGAAATAATGTGAGCGAAACTCCTGGTTTGTGTAGGTTTTTACTGGACCTAGTATTGTGGCTGTGTACATTAAGATTTTTATTGAAGATGCTCATATTATGTGTCACACAAGAAATTGCTTCATATAATAACTGGCAAGTAAGTGTTAATATGCCTTGTTCTTTAAATAGCTCTCTGCATGAATCTTTAACATTTTTTGCAGATTATTCTAATAGCTCTTTTTTGGAGGATAAATATTTTTTAGAGTCTGTAGACATTCCCCATAACAACACTCCATAAGTCATCAATGAATGGAAATATGAAAAGTAAACTATTCGTAATGTATCTTTTCTCATAATCTGTGATAAATACCTTAGAGCAAAACATGCTGCACTCAGTCTTTTAACCAATTGTGTTATATGTTCTTTCCATTTTAGTTCCTGGTCTATATGTAACCCTATGAATTTAGTTGTGGATATGTTTTGAATTTGGATGTCATTGAATTTTACACTTAATTCAGTAGCAATCTTATTCTCTGTAATGAATTGTATGCAGTTTGTTTTTTCAATGTTAAGTATGGTACCAGTTTATTAATTGAAAACCATTCTAATAGCTTTGTAGTTACTTCACCACTTAATTCCTCCATTTCTTTTTGTGATTTGGTTTTAAGCAATAAGCTAGTGTCATCAGCAAATAAAACTCTATTGATAGTTCGGCCAAGATACGATGGTAGGTCATTTATGTAGATTAAGAAAAGTATTGGCCTCAATATAGAGCCTTGAGGGACACCATGTTTAATGTATCTAGGGTTTTAAATACAGCTATTAGTCGAATTGTTTGATACTTCGACTTTTTGAGTTCTGTTGTTTAGGTATGGTTTAATCAAGACATTCAACTTGCCATTTACTCCGTATGAAGCCATTTTTTAAATTAATATATCATGATTTACACAATCGAATGCTTTTCTTAAGTCACAGAAAATGCCCAATGTCTGTTCTTTGTTATTTAAAGAGTGTAATCTTCTAGTTGTTAGCTCATATATAGCATTTGTAGTTGATAAGCCTTTCCTGAAACCAAACTGTGATGATGAGATTTTAAAGTTTCTAAATGTTTAATCAATCGTACATAGATTACATTTTCAAATACAGTAGCAAAAACCGAAAGAAGTGATATGGGCCTGTAATTTTCTATCCTATCTCTAATCCCCTTTTTTAATTTTGGTTTGACTATTGCTACTTTCAGTCTTTCTGGGAACTCACCAGTTTCTAACATTCTATTGCAGATGTTACTTATCGGTATACTGATTAAATCTGCTGATTTTTAAGGTAACAGTTTTAATGCCATCATATCCACAAGAGTTTTTGGGTTTAAGAGAGTTAATAATTTGTTCTATTTCTTTGGGTGTTGTATATGATACTGAAATGTTTGTTACAGTTTTTGGACAGTTTCTGTTCTCATATTCAGCAGTATACTTACTATTAGGTTTTGAACCGAGATCTCGGTGACACCACATGACTAAATATATTCTGAAAGGTACGCCATGAGCTTCAAAAACACGACTGCATTTTCACGCCGAGAAAACATAAATAAACGACACCAAACTCGCGAGACCGTGTTGGACACACATTTGTGACGTCATGTTCCCTCTACTATATATTACCTCTATGGTACAACCCAATACACACGAGGCTTCTTTCTTGTGCACCAAGGTAAGGCTAATTCTACTACAGGTTAGAAAGATCAATGTTTTAAGTTTGGCACAGGAAAAATTTCTGCCGCTTGAGCGCTGGTATCGCTAATGCACCAAACTGACCAATCACAGAGCTTTCCTGAATTTTAAGATCTATTAAGTTGATAATTTAAAATGCGAAATTAGTTTCTTTTCACTTTAAAATTAAATTAAATGACAAATATAATTTCCAAGTTTATTTAAATGTAATTTTATTATGGTTTCATATTCATCTGGTCTCTAAGCGATCGAAGCGAAACTAGTGGCAGAAATTTTCCCTGTGCCAAGCTCTCCAATAAAAAAAAACATATTTTCTTTCTAACCTGCAGTAGAATTAACCTTAACCAAGATGATCACGAAAAGGTGAACAAGAAAGTTTACACTCCCTTGTATATGTTTACGTACTTCATGAACGTCTGTACACACGGAAGTACTTGCATACTTTGAAAGTGCCTCTATGCCAAGTAGGGTTAGAAATACGAGGCCATTTTTTGTTTTTTATATAATTTTTTTAATTTTGTGATTTTTCTTACCATAAAAAATAAGAAGGACATGGATTTGTCATTTTGAATTATAAGAGACATCAGTTATATACAGGATAGAAAATGAAAAATAAAGTTTTGTGCCTATGCGAGGTTTCAATTTGTGTTCTACTCTCAAATAAATACTATTTAGAATATATTAACGTACGTAACCGAGCTACATCAAAATATAAACAAACGACTTGCACAGGAAGGTACATGGAAATTAGAACCGTCTCTAAATTATTCTAGCTAGATGTTTATGCACGCTACTTGCATACATACAAGTCGGCCATTCACTTGTTGAAAAAGATAACCGTGTGTATTGGGCTTAAGAAGCTCCATGTTAACTTTAATGTGAATCGGCCTTAAATGCGGAGAAAGTTAAGTAAGTTGAGGTTATGGAGGACACATTCGTAATATTTATTTAATAAGTTATAATATGTAGTAAAAAAAGAGAGAGTAAGCATCCTTTTATATTTAAATCGTTGTTTACTTCCAGGTATGAAGTCAACCAGACGTAATGGCTAATATTCGGCAGACAGGTACGACGTTCCTTTCTTTGTTGTTTACTGTTTGTCGTAATGTTTTACATTATTTTATCTTTTGATGATTATCGCGGTGTTAGGTTTAACAAAAACAAAGTCTAATCAATTTCAATAATTCGATTGATGCTCCGAGCTACTGACTCTTGCAGGCGTGGCTGATATTCGTACTGACCGTCAATCTCTCACAGTCGCTACCACTGAGTGAATGTTGAATTAGTGGCACCCTGTCTTCTGCCATCGCCGCTGGTTAAGTTATCTCGCGGCTGTCTGCTGCCCCGACCAATTGACCCATAAAATTCCGCTTACCCACCGCAGTTAACGTAGCGCCGCCAACTAACATCGCTTGCGCCCCGATTCCTCGCAAACGTGCGATGTTCCAGTTCTCCCGTTGTTGTTAATTAGCTGATCGGGCCATCTCATCAGTGGTCTGCCGCCCTGACCCCTCAACGCCCCAACCCCCGAAGTCCCCTAATGATTCGATCACCGCCTCGTAGCTTCTTTCCTCGCCCGCAGTCAGTTTATATCTCCCCCTTCCCTCTACACTGGCTGAAAACCTGCCACCAGTCCCGATATTGGTAATATGACCAATGGGAAGAGATCATGCAGAAACAGCCCCGCCTACCGAAGCAAGCACTATAGTACACAATCGCAGCATTTATTTAAGTTTCATTTCATTTCAAAATCTGAAAAATTTTTACTAGCTAACTTAACAAATTTTAATCATTTAATTTAACAAATTACTCAAGCCAAATGTCTAATGCATATTATTTTGTATTGATTCTAAGCCTCGTTGCCATAGGCTGCTGCATCCCCATTCCTCTGCTGACCACAGTGGTACAGCGGAGGGGTTTGGGAAGAGTAATGGGGGAGGATGCCACCAAGCCCCTACGACACCACCTGTTCTGTTGGCCCGAGGGAACGGTCCAGATTCTCAACATTTTTCTCTTATTTCATTTAATGTCAATAAAAATCCTCATAGCGTATTTTGCATGGCAGATTCGGTATCGTGACATGATACCGAATCGAATGAATGGTCGCATGACTAGACCATTCCAATTTAAAAGATTATCCTAATTAAGTACATGTTTTTTTCTTAATAATTACTTACACGAATACCTGCATGTTACATGACCCTCGAGAAATGATTGGGGCTTAAGACGCCATTTTAGATAATTTGAACAATATTAAAGTGTAACAAACATAAATAAATGTAAATACCTAAGCTAACTGACAAGTAACATTATGATTTGATTAATGACTTGTTACTGACTTGAAAACTCTCTTGTCGTAACTTCTACAGTAATCCAGTGATACAATTTAAAACAAAAACCTAACACACTATTAAATATAAACAAATGCTAGCACCTACATGTTACATATCTTTGCTTATTTTCTTTTTAAGTTTATTTTAAAGAGGTTCCACACAGAACCCTTAAGAGGCCATGTCACCTACCCGATAATCTCGTGGCAGTGGATGGATGCGTGCGTGATGAGCGAATCTTCAGATAAGGAAGAGGTGGAGTAAAGCAGTTTATGAAGGGAGGCGAACATAAGGCAAGACAAGGGAGAGAGAAAGAGAGAGAGAGAGAGAGAGAGAGAGAGAGTGACCACATGTCATTGCTGGGAAGATTCACAGTCGATAGGACGGTGAGCTGCGTTATGTGAGACAAGTGCGATAAGATTGGAAAGAATCGATTGCTCAAATGCCCAAAGAACTAACAGTATAGAATAACTCAACCCACTCGCTTGCGGCTGTTATGATGTGTAAATTTCTTATTCATTAATTTCAAGCGCACACATTTTTGACACCATACTTGGTTGAGAGTCGGCCTGTAACACGAAATGTCCTGGGTTCAAATTCCGTGTTAGGTGTGAGAATGAATTTGTGTTTGTCTCGCTGGTCCAAAAGTTGAGAATAAACTGTCATCTCTGTCTTGTTATCGATGTCGAAGAGAGTCCCAAAATGAATAAAAAAATGTGTAATAGATTTTTTGGGCTTCTCTGCTGGGTTTATAAAAGTACAGAATACAAGAAATAAATAAAATAAAGGGACAGGTGTCAAAATGCTTCGAAAATGTCAGTAAATATTGCACTATTGGGCGAGTCCATTACAAAATATACACGAAATGAATGATAAAAATGTAAAGTTTTTTTTATTGGGGCCAGAAGCAACTTCCGGCCCCGTCCAAAATATTGAGTCTTTATTTACAAAGTAACATACATCTTGCAAAACAAACCGTACAAGTTTACCCATACCGACAACAACAGTCTTAGTGGGAGAAATTAAATGTAGGTGAAACTGTGTGATGGCTGCTGGGTGATGAGATGGAGATGCTGCGGTGGAGTGCACTAAGGGTGGAGAAGAGTGCACTCAAACTAGAAGAGGCGATGGCTGGTAACTGTCAGATGGCGAAGAGTAGAACGGAGACGGTGAGCGATGATTGGTGATGTGGCAAGAGATGATGTTCAGTGCTGAGATCATGAAGTCTTCTGTGGGAGGGTGCCAGTGTCAGGGGGTGGGCGTCACTGTTGTTAGCCACCGGCATCCCTGGCGACGGCTGGTGCAGGAACGTCGTCCTCCAAGGTCCGCAGATGGTCGACAGAGAAGAGTGGTCGCCGTGGATGGGCAGCAGCAGGCCACACGCCTGATGTATGGGTTGGAGTTGCGGGAGCAGCGGTGGATGAATTTCGTGGAGGCTTTGACAAGAGTGGAATGAAGATGGTGAAGGTGGGTCTGATCGAGAAGGTGTTGACGGAGAGTGGCGCGAGGAAGGCCGAGAAGGAGGCGAAGACCAAGGAAGTATGATCGGGTGAGGGGACGAAGATTGTAAAGGGATGAATGGGACCAAACAGGACTAGCATAGGTAATGATGGGTATGACCAGGGAACGGAAGACGGTGACCCTGGTATCGAGGGGAGTGCCAGAATGAGGACGCAGAATCGGAGCAAGTTGGGAGAGGACGGAGCGAGTCTTGGCAACGGTGGAGGTGATATGAGGAATGAAGGAAAAAGAAGAATCTAGGGTAATACCTAGGTAGCGAAGAGTAGGTGACCAGGGGATAGGTGTACCAGTCAAGGAAGGAGGGTGATCAAGAGAAGGATGATAACTGGAGAAAAGAATGGAGGAGGACTTGGCGGGATTAAGGGCAATACCATGACAGAGGAATTGAGTGGAAAGGGAGGTGAGACCACGGTTGAGACGGTCGCGTAAGAGGCCTTCGGACACAGAGGCAGCCAGGAGGCAAGTGTCGTCGGCATATTGGGTGAGGAAACAACCAGGAGGAGGGATTAGATCAGTAATGTGGAGTGTGAACAGGAGAGGACTGAGGATGGCCCCCTGGGGGACCCCAGCATGGATAGGACGAGGAGCCGACAAGGAGCCCTCCACCCGAACCCGGAAGGTACGGCCCCCCAGGTAGGAGCAGAGGAGATGGACAAGATGAGGAGGAATGGGAGAAAAGGCGAGGCGCGAGAGGAGCTGGGCATGAGGAACAGAGTCAAATGCTCTGGCATGGTCGAGGAGCACCATGCCCGAGTGTTGCCGCCTGGAGAATCCCTCGACTACCAGGAGCTCCACACGGGCAATGGCGTGGGAGGTGGAGTGATGAGGACGAAAACCGAACTGGTGCGGAGGAAGAAGGTCATGAGAGTTGACGGCGGAGAGAAGACGGGTGAGAATGGCACGCTCGGCTACCTTAGAAAGGATAGGGAGAAGGGCGATGGGGCGGTAAGAAGAAGGAAGAGGAGGAGGTTTGCCAGGCTTAGGGATGGGAACAACTATGGCGGATTTCCAGGAGAAATGGCGGGTAAGGAGAACGACGGCTTTGTGGGGAAGAGCACGAAGAATAGGAGCGGGGAGATCATCTAAGCCGGGAACAAAAGTAGAGCGGAGAGTGGAGAGGAGGCGCCGGATTTCAGAAGGAGTAGCTAAAAGAAAGGGAGGACGATCAGGAAGAATAGGGAGGGTGACATGGTCGGAGAGACGAGAGGTGTGGTCCTCATCATTCGAAGAGTCAGAGGAAAGAGTAGGCATAGGAGCAGAGGCAAAGGTGGTTTCGAGGTAGGACGACAAGGCTTCGGAGCGAGCAGGAGCTGTCTCAACCACACCTGAAGGAGTGGTGAGGGGAGGAATCTGGGTGGGAGCGGAACGGAGACGGCGCAGGTAACTCCAGAGGGAACCGGAGGTAGCCGAGAGAGCTTGCAGGCGCCGAGTCTCCCGAGCAGTGTTCCACTCCGCGACCAGCCGCCGGCACCGCCCACGCAACCGGAGGTACAACCCCCGGTAGTGCGGATGGCGGGTAGCCTGCCACCGGCCACGGAAATGGTTCCGCAGAGAGAGGGCTTTGCGAAGGTAAGCAGGTAAAGGGGGACGAAGAGGGGTATGAGCAGGAAGAAGAGGAATATGGGATGAAGCAGCAGCAGAGATAGCGGCGGTGAGGGAGATAGCATGATGGTCAATGTCAGCAGGGGTGGAAAAAGAGAGGTGCGTGTCCAGAGAATCAGAAAGAGATTGGGAGAAACCACGCCAGTCAGCCTGTAGGAAGGCAAAGCGAGGAAGGTGAGGGTTAGAGTGGGGAAAGAAATGAATAGTGAAGAGGACAGGTAGATGGTCAGAGGAACCAGCGGTGTGGGTGCGCATATCAGATAAGATGGGAAGGCGAGAGGAGAGAGCAAAGTCAATAATAGAAGGTAGACGGCGGCGTTGAGTGGGAAAGAAGGTAGGAGTCGGGGGCGCATGCATAAAGCAGCGGGAGGTGCGAAGGAAAGTACGGAGGGAGCTGCCCCGCCGGTTAGCAGCAGCACAGCCCCAGAAAGGGTGGGTAGCATTAAAGTCCCCAGCCACCACGACGTGTACATCGCGGCGACCGAGGGCCTCAATGTCGGCAGTAGGAAAAGGGAACTGAGGAGGTAAGTAGATGGAGACAAGGGTTAAGGCATGGGGAGCGCCATGTAGACGGACCGCGACTGCCTCAGTCGCAGGAGAGAGGAAAATATGACAACGGTGATGGGAAAGTGTGGAGCGAACAAGGAACGCCACCCCGCCATCCCGACCATCACGATCTGCGCGGTGGAGGACGTAACCGGGAATGCAAAGAGGAGTGGGAGGTGAAAGCCAGGTGTCAGAGATAAAGACAATGTCAGGGTCGTGAAGGTGAAGAAGGTTCAGGAGGTCGTGAAGCTTAGGGAGGAGAGAAAAGGAGTTCCAGGACAGGGCTTTAAGGGGAGGAGGCTGAGCCATCCAGGAGTACAAGGAGAGCTTGGAGGAGAACGTCAGTCTTAGCTGCAGGAGTACGGGCTTGAGAAAAGGCATGAAGGGTGCGGCGGATGAAAGGAAGGTAAGACCGGAAAAAGCCAATGATGTCGGATAGACCACTTGTCAATGATAAGGAGTCAGGAGGAGCGACAGGATGAGTGGGGGGAGGCGGGGCCACCGGGGAAGAAGAAGGAGGAGCAGGCACGCGAGGAGGACCAGTGATGAGAGGGTTGGAGCGGGACCAAGCATTCGGAGGTGGAGGAGGAAAGTGAACTGTCGATGAAATGTCAGGAACAGGGCGGGTAGTGGCAGAAGGCCCAGGAGGAGATGATTTCTTAGGCAGAGTGTTGGGATGGCGACGGAGGTAGGCCTGGATGGTGGGGCAGGAGAGGGAAATGGCGATGTGGGGACCCCCGCAGTTGACGCACTTCCTCGCCTCAGGTAGAGACTTGCAGGTACGCGACCAGTGGGAGCCGGCACACTTGAAACAGGCTAGGTCCCGGTGGCACCGAACTGAAGAATGCCCCAACCCCTGACAGCGGTAGCATTGAGGCACCCTCCCAGATCCCTTATAGGGTTCAACAGCAACGACCCAGCAGCCAAGATTGGTGAGTCGGAGAAAGGGAGCTGCCCCCCCAAGTCGGGTAGTTGTCACGAGGAAAGGTTGCGAGGTCGCAGAGGCAGAGATCCGTAATTTGGTCACAGTCCCGACTGGGAAGTCAATGGCACGTAGTTGTTCTGTCAATTCGTCAGGCGTCACAGTCAGTGGAAGTTTCCGAATGACAACTCTGTCGATCTTCTCGTCAGGGCGTAGGGAGGTGAACGGGCGGAAACCAAGAGAGGCAAGTTTGTTGAAGAGGAAGGAATGATCTGCGGAGTTAAGATTGTAAAAGGAGGTGCGATCGCCAACGGAGGTGATGAGGAGTTTGCCGGTGAGGTCCTTTTCAAAGCGGGAGGCAGTGAGGAAGGGTTTCTCAGAAGGAGCGACGAGACAAGAGATGGGAGGCATGCGGATGGGCTTCGGTGGGTTGGGAGGAGGGTCTGGGCGGGAGGATGGTCCAGGCTGGGGATGAACATGAGAAGAGGAAGAGACGGTCGGAGCAGAGGAGAGAATGGAAGAGGAAGTCTGTTTCAGTCTCTTTGGAGGCGTCGGGTCAGTCGGATGTGAAGGCAGGTGCGAGGAGGCAGCTCCAGAGTCAGAAATGTCGCCCGGTGCAGTGTCAGTGTCTGAGATGGCAGCAAAATGGTTGGAGGTGGCAACGTTGTTGTCGGGTAGGGAAGTGACATGTCGAAGATGGCGGAAGACCTTCTTCGGCCGTCGGAAGCCGTCAACCTCCTCGGTGGAATCCGAAGACCTATGGTGATTGACCGGCGCAGAAGTGTGGTCGTCAGCTTCCATATCCGTGCCGACGTCGTCCAAGCGGATCAAGTCTTCGGAGCAGCCAGCAGCGTGTCCAGTGGCAGGAGGGACCGAAGGTGCAGAAGTAGCAGGAGGCGGCACAACACCAGCAGAAGCGGCACGTGGCTGCGAGGAGGCAGCAGAAGATGTAGGCGGCGGCACGGGGTCAGCAGATGAGGCCAGCGGCAACGATGAAGGTGGAGGCACGCCAGTAGAAGCAGGCAACAGACCGGGCTGGGAGGAGAAGGGGAGCAGAAGAGGCGGACGAAAAGGGGAAGGATGAGCTTGAGAGGAGAAATTACCAGGCGCAAAGGAAGGGCGTGGTTGAAATGGCGGAGGGTAAGAAGGATCCTGCGAAAAGTGGTAGGATAGGTGCTGTGAATGCTGAGAAGGCTGTGGAAAGAATGACTGTGAGGGAAAAGACGGAGCAGTGGAGGCAGCGGGCAACTGGTACGGCGGAGGGTACTGGCTATCCTGCGAAAAGGAATAGGCAGGAGTAAAAGTCTGTGCCGGCGGCGTAAAGTGCTGAGAAGGCCCAGTCGGTCCAGCGACGGCAGGAGAAGGCGTGTAGACGAGTTGTCCAGAAGTGGCAGCTGTGTGGGTGTAGAAGGTAGGAGAAGAACAATATTGCAGCGACGAAGGCTGGGGATGACCAGAGAAAGGAAGAAGAGAAGAAGGTTGGTAGTGAGGAAGTGCAGCGGTGGAGGAGGTGAGGGTAGTGGTAGGCACTGTAGCAAGGCTGGATGAACGAGAAGGAGAAGCAGTGGTGGTGGAAGACGTGGCAGGAATGAATTCCTGCGCAGAAGTGTTAAGAGACGGTGGAGAAGAAGGCTCGAGAGGAAATTCGTGGATGAGAGCAAGCACATTGTCACGAATCTTCTCAACAGTGGGCGAACCCATCGTTGTGAAGTAAATATCAATTTATAACAAAGAATATATTCACAAGATTGAAACAGTCTCGTAAATTTGTATCATATATCAATTTGCAGGTGTAATTCAAGAATGCTACACAATTGTATCAGTTATGCTTACAATACGTGCATAATTATAAATGTTAACTGAAAAACAAATAATTATATAGAACATTCTACGAATTACAACCATATAAGCAGCAAGGGGACTATAGTTAACGTTGAGTTGTGTGCAGGTAACGGCTAGTGATATTTTTCAACGGTTTAAATTTTAGTGCTCACTTTATCCCTCATGACCCATATATAAATGTGACACTGTGAGAATTCAAATTTAATTATTAATGTCGCTTGACTGAACGAAAATGTGAATCAAAACATTTTTACTTCAGGTAGGAAGGAGGATTATTGTTTTGAGAAACCAGAAATTATCGTGTGGTACTATTTTTGCATTACATACCTTTTGCTTTTATCACGAAGCCCTATTAGTGCGCGCCGCTTTTTTCCCCATTCGCTGGCCAATACAATTTGGAATTGCTGGACTTTTTATAATCTTGTGACAAAGTGGTTACAACTATGAAGAATCTGCCATCTAAATATTCGTTCGCTACTTAGAAACCTTGACAACGTCCGTGACATTATCATCAAAAGTTATATTCATATATTTGCTATTACAGAAACAAGGCTGCGCCCTTCTTATCCTTCCTCATTTCTCATGATACCGGGTTATAAAATTATCAGACAGACAAGGGAACTGGTCCGGTGGGGGCGTCTGCTTTTACGTAAGCGACAGATTTAATGTTAAGCAATTAGATATACAAACAATTGCTGGCATTGCAAGTAACACTAGGCTAGAACACCTTCGGATAGAAGTTGCACACAAACGACAAAAACTTGCAATAGGCGTGCTATACAAACTACCAGACGTCTCATACAAAGAGCTAGAGCAACTTGAAAATGTTATGGAGTACTTAGTCCATTTGTATGATAATATTATTAACTTAGGAGACTTTAATATTAATATGCTTAAACCTACTTCTGACGTCAAATATCTTAATGATTTAACCTCAACATACCGATTTAAACAGCTCATATCGTCCCCAACCCGAATAACCTTGTTCAGTGAAACACTAATAGATTTAATACTGATTGATGATGATAAGATTTCCTTTTGCGGCCATAACAGTACTCTTAAGTTTACAGGCAACAATTTAATTTGTCTATCGTTAGCGCTTTGCATTCCAATTACGAAAACGCAAAGTAAAACCATACAGAAATTTCAACTGTTTCAACAGTGAAACTTTTATTCAGGATCTATCACATATATCGTGGACTGATATCTTCACTGCTGATGCCTTAGATGAGAAAGTCTGTTTGTTCAACAATACTTTAACATTATTATTTGGTAGGCATGCACCCATTAATCACAGCAAGCTCAGAAAAAGACAGTCTCCATGGTTAACAACTGCTATTCGCAGTAAAATTGAAGAAAGAGACAGAGCAAAGAAAAACTTTAAGCCTCAAAGCAGCCACATGATTTTACAACTTACAAAGAACTATGCAACAAAGTAACAAGTACGGTTCGCAAACCGAAACTGAAGTTCTTTAATGATTTAGCGTACATACACCGCCGGGATACAAAACAAATTATGGAATGTCTTAAAATATTTCCATGTCAAAGCGACTGTAAATAAATTTATTCCAGATTCACTCAAACGATCAAATGAATTAAACAAATTTTTTTGTTTCCTCTAGCGAAATAGCAAATTTTACTCTATCCTGTAGCAAAGGTATACTGCTAATACAGTAACAATGGCAAGAGAATTTATTTTCTCCCAAGTACAAGATAGCAAAGTATATAAGTGCATTAACATTATCAAAACACCATCCGTAAGTGTAGATAAAATAGATATAAACATGATTAAACTCTGCACCCCTACTGTATCTCTATAATAGTACATATAATAAACCACTTTACAGCAGGCAGTCTGGATTCCGGCCACTTCACTGTACATAAACAGCATTATTAAGGCCCTGCCACAATGAAAAGTTCCATCTGCTGGTGACTTGCCGCTCGCGCTGCCGCTGTGGTGACCGGCCAGTTTTCTCCTCTTTGTATGCCACAATGAATGCTGGTGCCTGAATAATACCGGAAAATAATTCCTATAAAAACTTTGGAGTTATTTTCTACAAGAATCTATCCTGGGATAAAAAAAAATATCAGCAAATATCCAGCCGGTCTACTTCCGTTTGAAGCATCTTTACAGACTTAAGAACATTTTAACAACCGAAATAAAACTATATTTGTGCGATGCGTTAGTACTATCCTATCAGTCTTGTAACTACAATGCTGGCTTGTTTGTTAATATAAGCAAAATACCACATCATTGTATACAGAAGGTACAGAACACATGTTTGAGATATTGTTTTAACCTTAAAAAGCGAGATCATGTCATGAAAGCACTTTTCAATTCTAAATGGCTTAACATGGAAAATAGAAGATTATATCATTTCAATACTCAATTTTTAAAAAAATTATAGATACCCAGGTGCCATCATATTTATCGGAAAGACTCATTAATTTTATCTCAGTACATAATCGCAACACAGGAAATAAAAATTCTTTTAAACTACCTCTATGTTCGAAGTCCATTTACAATCATCCATTCACGTATATGGCCAGCAAGTCTTGGAATGACCTACCGAGAGATTTAAGAAATCTTTCGCACCACACTTTCAGGGAGAAATATAAGTCCTTTCTGCTACAGAACCAGTTACAATAGACAACGATTACAAAAGCCTATACAATTTTTTTCCTGACATTTTTCTTTTTATATATTTTTTCCCCTATGTTTAGTTTAGTATTTGTCTGTTTTATTCAAAATATTGCGATTTTAGTAATTATTTGTTTAACATGATGTTACAATAATACTTTAAAATCTTGTAATGCTTTCAATATAAGTTTCATGCAAAAATTTTGTAATAATATTTAAATATTCATAATTAATATTTGTTCAGTAATGTCAATAGTTTCCAACTATGTACCAATTGTAAACTAGCCTGAGGCTGAATTTGTACATTATTAAATAAATAAATAAACTGTTTGGAACATCTCGATTTACACGCAGAAAGGTCACAGCAGGAGCGCTTATCTCTTGGTTGTCTTCCTCTTCCTACTCTTGTCCGGCTGCCAAGATCATGTAACACGATTCATCGTCATCTCCTTGCCTCCCTTCTTCGTTAGCTGTCTGGCTCACAACTACGCCCGACCACTGTACCAGCTTGCAGAAAGTGTGCAGTGTCTTCGTACTTGAAAGATTACTCGAAATTTTCCGCTGTAACAACGGGGGACAAAGCGGCATAGTTTCTTGTTAATAATGACTCTACCTACCCATAATTTTTTTTTTTACTTAGTAGTACACAACTTACGAGAAACTGCACACTAAAATAGTTGTAAAACAATGTTTTTCAACACCATTTTTATCATTAAAAATCATAATTTCATACAAATTAAAAAATAGAACTGTCAACGCTTTAACTCCTAGATTATTCAAACAGAAATTACTAACACGGAATAGCGTCGATTCGCTCGTTCAAGTCCGGACTGTGTGACACAGGCTCTTAAGTTCTTACATAGTTCCTAAATCAATCATATATTTGTAATACGTTTGTATTTCGTCGTAACTGCTATTGGTAAGTAGGGCATATTCGGTTCGTCGGGGTTCCAGAACACATCCCATTACTTTTTTTTGTAACTGTCGCACAGGGTCGCCCGTCCATGGTCAAGCCTGCCTAATACCCTATGTTCAAGTTTGTGTGGCACTGTGGGGGGTCGTCCAGCCCTGTGGAGACAGATTTATCTGGGACTGCGCCTTTTCCAAATTTTCCAGACTATAGGTGTAGAAGACCGACACGTGGTTAGAAGCTATGTGGCAGTTTTATGGCTTTTCTCCCCCTTCTGAGACTAATGAGGGCTTCTCTCCCTTCAAGCCAGCTGCCCCTAGGCGCTAACGGCTGACTGTCATATATTCTCTTCAACTTGCTCGACGCCCCCTTCCCATGACAAGCCGGATGTTACTTGACATACTACAGCTCTCACGACTGCAAGGATCATCCCTTACTGCTCTGAAATGTGTCGCGATTCTACTACACTTAAAAGAAACCTACCCTAACAAATATAAATTGTTACACTACATTAGAATACTCACAGGCAGCCCTGCCTACATACAATGACTCCATCACTCGTAATACCTCCTTAATCGGTCGATATTGAATATAACGCGTATCCTATCAGTATCAGTGTCCTTGAGCTGATAAGAACTAATTCCTACTCTCCACGCCAATTTATGTGGACCCTGGAAGACGTTCGCTACTTTCCCCATTTTCTTATGAGCTTGGGATGACAAAGACACGACATTAGCGAGAACCCAGTCTCCTATACTCAGTGTATCTGGCTGCCATGTGCCAGTTTTTCGCTGTCTCCGTGCCATTTCTTTTTCCATAGTCCGCAACGCTCTTGCTATGTTCGCTCTGACATTCACAGGCAGCTGCATAGGAAACGAAATAGCCTTCTCTATCCTTCTCTGGGATTTTTTTATCCCACATTAATTCATATGGCGTCACCCTAGTGGCCTCAGAAATAGTGCAATTAATGCAATCTTAGATTGCCCCTACATATATCGGCCAACTAGTGTGGGATTTTTGGCAAACAAATGGCGTTTCTTTCCGGATAAGAAACTTACTTTCGTAAGTTCGTACCTTGCTTGGCAAGTCAGAAAATATGTTACAAAGGTGGTCAAGTACCGCCATTACTTCCTTTCGTTGCCCATGGGAGAGCGGGCCCGCAGAGTAGTCTGTAGCTTTGGTGGTACATGGGTCCGGGTTCGGTCCTTGCTCGAGGTCATCCCCCTCGTACAGTATGTGAACCCACCACATGGGCATAACCAACTGGTCTTTCCTCACATTGTCAGACCAAAGAAAAGTATGTTTCTTTCCCGCTACCATAAATTATACCATGTTACTGTCATACATAATATGTGCCTATTGTCTCGCCAAAAAATCTGTCCCTTAAGACACTTAACAGTAAACCCCTTAATGATAAAGTTGACTGGTATCCTAATCCTGTTGATAGTCTACTTCTATTGCCACCTGCTGTCTTACCGACCTATTCCACGTGCCGGTCACTCCTACCAAAGTTACACCCGTAACTTGAATCACAGCCATCTCCTTACCATAACCAGCTCGTAACAAGTTGTCCATTAGTGCCTTATCTATCACTGACACCTGTGGCCCCGTGTCGATGCAAATCTCGACTGTAATTTTTCGTATCTGTATGTCGAGCGCGGGGGATTTATTCGGCGATGTCCAGGCATTTGTAGGGGTTACTTCCGCGTCTTCCTGCTCCATAACCTCGACTAAGCCCATCTCAAGCTGACATACTTCCACAGGCAACATTACCTCGCTTTCACTTAAGATCCCCGTGGATGGGAGGTGTTTGTCCTGGGCAGTAATTAGTTTCCCGACTGCGGTTCCACGGCATGGACCTCTATGGCACAGGTACGCGAGTTGGTCGCAGGGGGTGTAGATTGACGGAAGTCCTTTCTTTCAATATTCCTCTCCTGGTGTATGTGTGCCGATATGCCCTGACTTACCGATCCATTCCTTCCCTGCGTGGATCACCACATTTTTATCCTTATCGTGGATTTCAGTGGTCTCTCTTTCTGCTGGCCTACCCGAATAACACGGTCATTCTACAGCCTGTTGCTCAAAGTGCTCCACCATGGCTACGAGGCTTTCACAGTTGTCAATATCCATGGTAATAGCTGCGTCACGTACCTAGGGAGGTGCCTTACCAGGTGGTGTACCAATCGCCCTTGTGAAAACTGGGTGTCCAAAAACTCACACTCCTCAACTAACCCTCGCACATAATCGGACGTACTGATTCCACTCTCAGAATAGTACCGACCTTGGAATACCTCCTAAACCAGTTTGACCTGCTCCAATGCATTCCAGTAGCGCTTTACGAACGCCTCTCTACATTGTGAATAGTTGTCCCATTTTTCCGACATCCGCTGACCCCATTCTTCTGCTGCATCTACTAGGCGGGACAAAAACAATTAGACTTTTAGCACATCGAGAATGCACATATTTCACAAATACCATTTCATTCTCTTAATAAACCGACCTGGGTGAGCGTGTGTTGTTTTTCCCGAGAACGCAGGTACCATTCGTTCTGTATTGGGAACAGGTGATAGTTGTTTCCGCCATCCAACTACCTCTGCATGCGAGGGTGTGCTGGTTTACCAATTTTCCACAGCTGTTAACCGTTGCCCTATCCAGGGTGGCTAGCAAAACCTGTAAAAAAAATTCCCTGACTTTTCCCTGACCTTTCCAGGTCAGCTGCTCTTATTTCCCTGACCAACAAAATATCAATAAAATTAACCAGGTTGTACGATCGTGATAAATTTATTTTTGTATAAATATTAAGAATCACTACTCATTGTGTACCGGCCTAACTATTGATTTTAGTCTTATAGTTTATTTATCAAAAATGTTTTAGGGACGTTATAAGTACCGGTAATGCTACATAAAAAAACTTTTTTGTTGTAACAAATTTTTTATGTGGGCCTACTTCTAAGGTCTCTAAAAGCCATATGTAAAATTTTTTGTTATGTTGCCTAATTTAGGGTAGGAAACTTAAACTGACCTAATTTAATGTTTGTAACATAATTTAACTTAAACATAACCTAACCAAACTTAAAACCTAACCTAAAAAAAAATATGTAGAACTACTACACCGTCTGTAGAAAAAATGTTCATAACAAACTACTGTATATCTAAAATCAATAATTTGGCCAGTACACGATGAGTAGTGATACTTAATAATATTTACTTTTTTTTTAAGCTGAAGCTAAACACTACTTAACATAACTTCACCCTGCAGAAATTCTATCATATCTTCATTATTTACAAAGAAATAAAGTCCTAGGAATATTCAAATACGACAATTATCACTTACGTCAATTCACTTTTAAAATGCTGTGGTTGTGAAGTTATGGAGAGAAAAGCTCTCGATACCAGAATTATAAGCATTCAATGAGTTGCCTAAAAACAGACGTGTACCTAATACCTGGTCACTACACCATCACTCTTTGGATCCCAAAAACATACTGTAATGTGCATCTGTTGTTTTTGCGAAACTTTGTTCAATGATTCGTCGAAACGAATTTCAACTTTCTTCCCCTCTAGCATTTAACTAATTTCATCCATAAAATATGTCGCAAGACCAAATGTGATATAAAAACTTATCTTATTTCGCTGTAACTGAAGTTTCATTGCTGTGACACTAATCTGGAAACATTGTTTCACATGGTACAGATTTGAAAAAAGCCCTCTAGGCCTACCTTCACATTTTAAACTCTCAGCATACTTAGGCTTTTCTGCCTTCAATGTGGCTAATAACGGAACGCCGGCCCATGTTGCTTAAAGAACAATTAACATTGCACGAATTGCACCTTGCCGAGTTATCACCAGGAACTTCGTGATTCATTTAATATTAGTAGGATAGGTTAACCTATACAGTCTGTTTCTTCCTGCCATGACTGTTTTTCCTAAATTAATTACGTTGTGGAAATAACACTAATTGAACTTACATTTCTAGATATATTTTTTTAAAAAACACACACGAGATCACGTCACGTTATGCTGTAACTTTTTAACACACCTTTGTCACTGCACGAGCCAAAACGTTCAGGCGTGTTCCGCCATTACGCGGTACGGTAGATAAAATACAATTTAAATGTAAATCCACTGACTTCAGATACGTTCAGAAGATATAAATACTCGCACCGCGCACGAACGATAGAAAAAAATATTCGTGCCACGGTAGTAAACAATAAACAACTGAACGATTAATGAACGTATCATGTTAAGAACAAAAGCGAACTGTGAATCATATGTTGTCAAGTCCACGCCTTCAGTTTCAACTACAAACTCTTGGGGGAAAACACAACTGTTTAAAACCCACTTTATTAACTAAAAATTCATTAAAATTTACGGAATTTGCAAACAGCTTGGTCTGGCAACACTGGCAGAAACCTCTGAAAATTCTGGTACAAAATGCCAAAAAATCTGTATTTGAGACAAAAACCTGGTACATCGCGTCAAATCCACTGTTCCACACAACTACAATATCGGTACTCGGTACGAAAAGATATTACGGAACTTGAAAATTGGTATACGTACCAAGAAAATGGTACGTTGTGTTCATACCGCCCGCGGAAATGTTCGTTTACTAATAGCGTATTCCAATGACTGCACTCGACTGAACTCGGTGCGCACTGGTCCAGTGCCGCGTGTTCCAGACCCCATCCGCAATCGCCCAGTGCAATTATTTTTCGTGTTTCAATGGTGACTTGCACTCGTTGGGTGTGCACCGCGGGCAAGTTTCGTTGCACTGGCTCTAGAGACAGTGCGGTTGTCCGAGTGCAAATATGGCGACGACGTGTGACATGTAAACAATACGTAAATCATTATTATGCTGTTATTTCAGCGGTGAATTGACACTCCGACATTTAAATAATATAATACGATCAACAAATAGCTAAAATACAGTTGTTATCTTGATAATAATGTTTGTTATTACACTGTCGATAAGGTTAGTAACGACGAGTGGTTCGTGAGTACTAAACTACTTTCAGTGCTTGGCCAAAAAAGACGGACTAGTGAAAGAATAACTTCGCAAACGTCGCGAACTTTTATTTTTACTTTTTAATAATGTCTGGGTATGAATTATTTAATGTTGAAAATGATTTGTTGTCACAAATGTTTTGCACTGAAAGTGCGGTGTGTTCATAGAAAAGATAAGGTGTTGGGCGTGTTCATAGAAAAGGGAGTGGGCGTGTTCCAGTTAAGGCAGAAACAATACGAACTTTTTGCGGGCAATCACGTGACAGTCGCACTTTTTCAGTGTAAGGTGCGCACCGAGTGTAGTCCATTGGAATACGCCATAAATTTTGAAATTCCAGGTTTTTTTTTTAGAGAATTCCCTGACTTTTCCCAGAAATCTTAAATTCCATGACTTTTCCCGGTCGCTCGCCACCCTGCTATCCCGTCCACAGCACTTACCAATTGCTCGTTTTTTCCCTGTACACTCACTATTTGCGAAGCTATTTCTTCTACCCATGATGGTACCCTTTTTAATTTTTTCCTCCTCTTGTTCGTATACGGTCTGGCTCGCCTGAATACCTGCAGTAACATGTCTGTCCAACCTTCCCTCTACTCTACTCATTTCTACTCGCAGTTCGATACTATTTTCGCTTACCTCACCCCTGAGTGTGTGTTCCATCAACTGTAGTTTTTCGGTGGTTTCCAAGGCGTGGCCTCTAATAGACTACGAAACTTCTCCCCTTAGCCGATTTTCTTTCTCAGACATTTTTTCCTCTAACCAAGACAGCATTTGTTCTGTCTGTTGCCTGATTTGTTCAGTCTGTTGACCCTATCACCACTTGCATTTGTACCATAAATGACTCGAATTGGTTTCCTACTTGCGAGACATCCAGTACCAGCCCAACCATGTCGTTGCTTGCCATCTCTGCGGGAGATTTTTGCCCTTGCTGGTCACCCTGCTGTGTTACTGACACCTCGCCATCACTTCTCGAACAAGTACTGTTTACTTCAGCCTGCGATGAACTGACTCCCGAAAGTAAACTACTAAGTGGTAAATCCTCGTCAATGAATTCCACTTCGTTACCTGCCATGACGGGGCACATTGTGGGCAGATATTGATACAGGGAGCCGTCCAATACCCACAATGGTGAAACACACAGCAAAATACACTACTTTAACTAAAATAACTACAGCTTGACCATGCAGCATGCACTGAAACACAAAATAAATAAATAAAAACACTACACTAAAGATTCTCGTCGCTCGTTACCGCTGCTTTATGTTGCCTGAAAGATAAGTTGTTTGAACGTCGCTGTTGTCTGCTGCCAGACCCTTCCTGGTTCTGTAGATGGTGCGCTATTGCAAGTACCGTACATGCATTTTTGTACTATTTATACAATGTTAACCACTCCAAGTAACACTATTCATATGGCATTTTGACGAACGTTTGTACAGAAACAGCTGATGCTCGGAGCGATGCTCATCTTGTGACGTCACCGGCCAAGCCGTCTATTGGTCACAAGCTCTTAGCAAGCGTTTGCCGAATCTGTTTGCATTTACAAGAAATCGCTAAAATGCAATATTCAGTAAACATAAATGGCTACCACCATGGAGTTACGAAATTGTGTACTTGTTATTGTCTTATCAGGAATAGAATTGCACTGTATAAAGGAAAATACTTCTTGACGAATACTTTTATTGGAAAATAAATTACTTTCGCTATTTTTTTTACATGTACAACATAATAAATTGTAGAAATAAATTTAATTGTGCACCAGTATATGATGAAAAATTAATATTGCATCATTTTATTTTAAAATAACTTAAGTTTCGTCCATATTTCACATAAATACAGTTTGTTTTGGTTTCAGATTTGTTCGAAACAAAACAGGAAATAAAAGTAAATGTAAACATCCTGTGAACAAACCCTGTAACC
>PNEQ01091354.1:0-21472 GCA_003012365.1 Medauroidea extradentata | reverse complement strand
GTATATTGCTCGCTGGATGGCGAGGTGTGCTGGTCATGTGCAGTAGGCTATATGTGGTGACAGTGTACATTGCTCTCTGGACGGCGAGGTGTGCTAATCGTGTGCTGTATATGTGGTGACAGTGTATATAACTCGCTGGACGGCGAGGTGTGCTGGTCATGTGCAATGTATGTGGTGACATTGTATATTGCTCGCTGGATGGCGAGGTGTGCTGGTCATGTGCAGTAGGCTATATGTGGTGACAGTGTACATTGCTCTCTGGACGGCGAGGTGTGCTAATCGTGTGCTGTATATGTGGTGACATTGTATATTGCTCGCTGGATGGCGAGGTGTGCTGGTCGTGTGCTGTATATGTGGTGACAGTGTAAATTGCTCTCTGGACGGCGAGGTGTGCTGGTCAGCGGTGTGAAGGACGACGCTAAGGCACTTCCAGGAAGGCGAGCTTGTGAAAGCCTCCACCTCTCTTGTCTCCAGCGACTATTAACAAGCACTAGCCCGTAAATTAGCCTGCCTACTTGGTCGTAAAACGGAAATGGCGAAGGGGGCGATAAAGCCTGCTGCTGGGAACATTCCCGCTTCCTGCTTCTTCGCCGCCACCCACCATCTCCACCCTCTTACCACCCTCTAGTGTATCTGGATCCCTGTGTGCCAACGCCTGGTGTCCACATACCACAGTGCGACTGCATACCTACACGCCGTTATAACACCACACATCTTCTTCGTCATGTTATTTTCACCATATATCACACACTTTGTAGTACATTATAAGCCAGCCTTTCGAAGTACGACATTCTTGACAGAAATTTATCAAATGGAAAAAATACAATAAGTTTCTTAAAATAAAATCGACATTTTTTGTTTATACCGCCTTACCTGTTAATAAACATTTATTTTCGATCTTAACTAAATTGAGTTATAAGTTGTTCGTAAATACTTTTCATCAAATTATTTTACTACGTGAATGTGCATTATTTAAGGCAAAAATGCCATTATTTATTGTTCCGTAAGCTGCGATTTGGACATGAGATATTTCATTCTGACCCTAATTTATTTTACCGTATATATGGTTACCCTAAATAAAGATAATTGCTATTTGCTTGCGATTAATACAGAATAATAAATATCCTCATATCATCCCACAGTTGGCGATTATGTAAAATATAAGTAGTATTAAATTGTCCAAAATTTACGCCACATGTCCGAAGTCACCCTCGCTTACGGTAGCCCGAAAAAAATTGTAATGATAAAGCTCTTTCTATCAAAATATCAATAGTATATATATGTATGTATATATATGTATATATATATATATATATATATATATATATATATATAGAGAGAGAGAGAGAGAGAGAGAGAGAGAGAGAGAGAGAGAGATACAGGTGAAAGCCGGTCGCCAATTCTATTAGTTTCCCTCAGTAAAATCTTCTTAAATACACCAGACATTTCTGAGATCCGGTAAGCAAGTAGGCCTACTCTTGGCTATGTGCACACACATTGACACAAAAGAGACAACACATTCTTTGTGCGATAAACGTAGTTCAGTAAAACTGAAAACCTCAATGTTGTTTTTAGAGTTCTACTCCATGCGGCTATTTTGTACGGACTCTTTATTAAATGAAGAGTAGTTGCACATGAGTATCACGTAGAAACAGCGTAGTGTACGGTCGTTTACATGCAGTAGTGTAAAACTGTTCTATTTCACTTAACGAACTAATAATTGGAACCGGTTACATCCGCTCACTATAACGTGTGTTTATATGTTATATCATCTGTGCTCGCACATGATTGGTCTATCACTTTGCTAACTTGCAACTTGTCTTATGAGAATGTCTGATTTTAATATGAATACCAAACATTTAATTTTAAAGTTCGCACTTCACAAAAATGTAAGTAAATACTAATATTATATATGAGATAAAGTGTTTGTTGGTTTTATGGATTGTCATTCTTTCACGCAGCAACGGATCATGAGGCTTATGCAATTAATTCAGATTTCATACATACGCAGACACTCCGTCTATAAAGCGACGAAATAAGTCCGCCACACAATTGTTCGGTAATCGTGAGTTTTCGGCAATATTCGTGTACTCTCGACAGTCAGACCTAAGCTTGTAATTCTTCAATTCGAATATATTAACCAACAAACTCATCTTGAAGCAAGTGTACTTGTCAAACCTCGCATGAGGAATTCATTATGCAGGTAAGTTTATCTGCTTTAACAAACTGAATGTTCTTGGCCAACGATAATGTCGGTAAATGATTAGGTTTTATTTGGCACGTAAGAATACAGAGGGTGCATGAATTTGAAGTAAATACTTGGAGCTATCTACAGCACACTTTTAAAGGCACAATAAAGTATGATGTTTACGACCTGTCATGAAGCCAGATGTGTTAGGGATCTATCCTTTGCCCTTCTAAAAAGCGATAGCGCCTGGAAACAGCCGATAGCAAGAACTTTACTTCCGGCCTGCCCGAGGATTTATTTCCTACTTCTACAGTTCAATAAGAAGCGATTACGTTTCGTAACAGTTATTTTTATTTCACAAGAGTGCTAAGTAAATCTACAGAATAACATTATTTTTCACTTATTGTGAAAAGACTGGGTCCGTTGATATTTATTTACCAAAGTAGATTCCTTAAACTGAGAAACTACGTCTGTAATCCACATTAAAATGAAATGTCAACTATTATTATAATATCCCATACATATTTTTAATAATTTTCCAAATAATCAGGGCTGCAAATTTTTACCTTTATCACTTGCAGGGTAGTAATATTGCTTGCTTAAAATACTAGATGTAGGCAAACAATTTACTACAGAGAGATATACGCCATAATCCTTCATTTATGTGCTATAGAGAACTGTGCGAAACCCTAAACGTTTGCAGATATTATAAAATAATCTTCCATTGTTGCAAAAAAAACAGTGCTTACTGTTTAAACAGTATACCTCTGTGTGGTTAATGATCTTTGCATAAATTCTCACATTGAATAACGATGTTATGAGGAGTCTCGTCTGTACAACTACACCAAGGGCTTGTATGTGCATTTATAAAGTCTACGTACTTGTAATGACCAACTATATATACCTCTCACATCTGGCACAGCGGTCATTGGTTACTAAAAAAAGTCATGCGAGTTGTTAATAGACGAAATACTTTACACGACTGTAACATTCTTATCTGCCCTTGTGATCGCTTTGTTGCACATAAAATCGGCAATATTGTACCGTCTAGCCACTTTCTGAATCACAGAAATTGTTCGCGAAGCATAAAGAAATATAAGAGTTATAGATTTCAGAGAAGCTTCTGCAAGTCTGTGTTCCAGCAAGAGTAATTGTCACAAGAATACTGAAATGATATAAATAGTATAATATTCATAATTGTCAAAGGCTGTAAGGGTAGACAAACAAACAACCACAAATAAACTTAAATATGAAAAACTATAAAGCTGAAGATTAGGTTGCTTAAATTCTCAGGGACAGTAAAGGTTACCCAGTTTAAATAAATGATAAAATACAATTTACAACAAGAGAAGTAACGAACATATATTAATGTGGTTTGTTTTTATAAGCGGAGTAACACATAATTATTTATTGGAAGTGAAATTCGCACAGGATGGCAGCATATTCAAACAAGTGATAGAATTGCCATTTTGAATTATTTTCGCAAGAAGAGTGTATGGCAAACTAAAGTGTTTTGTTATTGAGTATCAGAAAACCCAAAGTTACATAAAGTGACAAAGGACGAGAACATGAGCCAATAAGAGCTGTGTTATACTCGTTGTGTTGTCTTCCCCACAACCAATTATGTCGCTATGTTCATTTATGTAGCCCTCGTCGTCTTTACCGAGCGAAGGTGGCGCAAACTTTGTACTCGCGTTCGGGAGAACCCGGCTTCGGCAATTCTGATTTCGGTTATCCGTTGTTTCCCAAAATCACTCCAGTCGAATGCTTAGATGATTCCTTATAGACCATTGCTGAACCTCTCACAGCTTCCGTCATTCTACCAAGTTGTGTATCACCGTCTCAAATGGCCTCGTCGACAAGACGTAAAGTCCACTTACCTAACTCGTTGTCATTGTCCTTCAGTGTCGCCTTTTTCATACACGTTATTTGGATGGCTTAAAGCACAAACATTGTATGTCCATTTTCAGAAACTGAGAAAGAATATTTCATATTGTCCTCACAACAAACAGTTTCAGAATATAGTATATATGTTTTTTTTCCCCACGGTTTCATTTATAACATACATTATGAACAAATTATCTTTGCTAGCAAGTTTAAACTTTATTTTAATAAATAATAACTCCAGGATTGCATGGTCATGCAATATATGTGCTTTAAGCCACTTCCCTTTTCTTGTATGTTGTTTTCCATTATATAGGTGCGGATTATATTCTATTTTGGAACGTATACGTATGTTTATTGACTAGAGCCACTTCTGGATGCCCTGGATTGATATTTTTTAGTCGTTTTCTCAACATTCTCTAGTATTGGCATATATCGAACCAATCACTTCAGTTTGTCAGTTGTTAGACATATATCAGTTGTACCACAACTTTCTTGCTGCGTGTTCTACCGGTTAGACTACCAACTTTGTAACCATGCAGCATTCGTGAGAAACGTCCAAGACTGTGAGATTGCCAGCTGCTGGGCAGGGAGAGGATTCGAGCAATACCTGGGCCTCCTACAAGTCCAAATATTAAGGTGACTTCCTGTATGAACATACTTTGCGTGTTCAAGGCCCAGAAGTGCGGAAGTGGTGAGGACGACATAATGAGCGCATCATGCCTCACTCTAGTCTCTAGGAGCAAGTTAATGAAATAGCGTGTAAGTCTTCTCGCCGACAACTTGTCTCTGTGAGATACTTAGTGGTGACCCTGTCATTTTATGACGCAATATTATACATAAATGTGTATACATGCCTAGATATTTTAAAAGATTCTGCCCCCAGAATTTCATACCTTTAAAGAACAGCAAAAAATCGCATTTCCTCCATTTTCCTGCCGCTATAAAATATGGTTTAAGAGAGCGTGGTACACAATTCAACGCTAAAAGCATTAATCAATAA
This sequence comes from Medauroidea extradentata, assembly GCA_003012365.1. Lineage (NCBI taxonomy): Eukaryota > Metazoa > Arthropoda > Insecta > Phasmatodea > Phasmatidae > Medauroidea > Medauroidea extradentata. The sequence goes on along the minus strand of PNEQ01091354.1, from coordinate 16,397 downwards.
CTGTAGGTTTCTTGAAGCCAATTCGCGAATGTTAAACAATAGCAATCGTATACAATAGTTTTAGCTGACGTTTTAAACAAAATTGTTTCTAGTGTAACGAAAATCTGGGGCACAATCTCTGACGCCGGAACCTCGTGCATTTAACTGCGGCGCAGGACATCACTCGTAACGAATTAGTAATTCTGGATAACTATTTATTCATAAAGTTGGCAAATACAATTATCTACGTTTGTCATTGAGTATTTTATCCATATTGGCTTCGAAAAAAAAGGAGGGATCAATTTATGTTTTTAGCGTTTATTGATCTACTCCGCACTCTTACAGGAGAATTTGTGAACCTGGGTTTACACACTTGTAACTTTTTTGAATGCTATTTCTAAGCAGACATCAGTCATGTACGTTGAGCAGTTTTCAAATAACTCTGTAACGGCCGATGATCTGCACATAGCTCAGCGGCCTTGGCAGAAGGCCATCTTAATCCGCTGGAAATTTTCCCATGAGGATTCGTAAATAATAAAATGTAGGACGTACCAAACACCAGTTCTTCACCTGTCTGATCCAGAGCTCTAGTCTGATCTGCTTTCTTGCATTCGTGCTGCTACCGTCCCGTCAACAACGTTGCACTACACACAGAGTGAAATTGAATAACGTCAGAAGCGCTACTAATGGTATATGTATTGAGATGTTCTAGATACGTAACACAATTTTACTTGTCTTCACAAGTCGCAAGTTATGAAACGTTATTTTATTATTAAATGATGTAATGTAAACAATATACTAATAAATTATATTTTACTACAGAGATAGCCTTGAGTGGCATATTCTGTAAGAACTGTCTATTTAGCATAACAGCGGATACCGTGGATCATTGTAGGGACCTGCATTTGATGACACATATATGTGTATATGAAGTGTTATTATTTTACAACTTGACGTAATTATGATTTTAAAATCTAGTGAAGTATATTCCTCTCTCTCTCTCTCTCTCACTCTCTCTCACACACACACACACACGCGCGCACACACACACACGCGCGCACACACACACACACACACACACACACACACATATATATATATATATATATATATATATATATATATATATATATATATATATATATATATATAAACACAGGGTGTTTAATAATTATAGGTACAAACGAAAGGGATGTGCCGAGAACGATGAACAAGCACATAATGCTAATAATCATAGTTCTGGATACCGATGATTTTCCCAATATGACATTACATGTTACGACAGAAACGCTATAATACCAGTGTTCCCGAGGATCAAAAGTCACAATACTGCACATGTGGACGAAGACATTACAACGAGTGTACGAAATGGGCGCCGTTCATGTGAAGGCAGGTTTCAGCACGTCGTCTCATCGATGCCCGTACACGTTCAAAAATTCCAGGTGTGTTCCGATTGCAGTGGCAACCGTCCACAGCGCGTTCCTGTAGTTCATGGACACTATTATCAACAAGGCTGGCATACACCGAAGCTTTTAAATATCCATACACAAAAAAACAGTGTTTCAACATCGCTATGTTTGCACGGGTTCATGCATCGTAACAGGAAAACCGTCAATTTCCGGACCTACATTTATTAGCATTATTTGCTTGTTTCATCGTCCTCGGCACACGTATTTCAATTGTACCTATAATTACAAAACATCCTATATATATGTTAATTAATATGGCATAGACGCGATATGGCAAAGTTATAGTGATATATCTTAATCCCACATATCCCACAAGATAAAACAGTTTTTAAAAGATTAACGAATTACGGAATGCTGATAAACTGTACAATATGCTTGCAAAAGAAATACATTGTTATTAATGAACATTCCAGAAGAGAATAAGAAAGTAAAGAATATCGGATATCATTCCATGTCAGTTATTCTGCTCAGCATAATGTAATAAATATGAGGTATCGACATTATATTCATTCATACAGTAGTTTTTCTGCAGACTTTAATGTGTCGTTTGTACAACTGTGAAATATCATATTAATAAAAAGTATCAATTTTTACAAGCGTATTCACTCGCGTGGATCTAAAATGTAAAGGTTTGTTAACAGAGCAGCAATCTATGTAGTAACGGAAATAAAAATTACCAACGTAAAAACACATATACAGTTACGTTTATAACAGAACATAAAATATGTACCGAACATATTGCAGTTTTCTTCGTTAAAACTAATTGTTTCGGCTACTTTGATCGCAGGTTTTAAATTTAGCGCGACAATATTTATGCCGTAAAAATAGTTTTAAAATGTGAAAAATAGTGCAAAAATTTTCTTAACGGTCGTTATTAACAGTTTTAGAAACATTTTAATAACATTTTTCCACTAAATTACTTTGGGTACCCCGTTATGCCCCTCTACCCTATTTTTCCACCTCTCTCCCCACCACCATAAAACCATGTTTTAATTTTTTCAGGATAAAAAGTAGCCTATTTCACTCTACGAATCATAAACCCCTAAAAATCATGTCGGTCCATTGTTCCGTTTCTGCCCGAAAGAAAGACAAACAAACACACTTTCACATTTATAAAGTCTGTACAAACCCATTTATTTAAGGAATGGTTTTGTAATTTGAATCTTAATGTATTTTATAATTTTTACTGCGAGAAACCATGTGGTAAGGCATAACATTTTCCGAGAATTTGGTTTTACATATACGAAACATTCGTAGTTTTAATTCAGCAAGTTTGTTACAAAATTAAAACTGACAATTTATACAAATAATTTGTACCTGTGGCAATATAAAAATATGTAAAATTTGGACCTAAAATACCTGATAAAATATATTTTTTAAGTGCGAATTGTTAGTAATATCGATTATTTCCGGAGTCAAGTGTGTAATCAAACTCTAGTTTTCTGATCCCTTAAGAGGCCTATACACCAGATGTAATGTCCCTTGTTTGATGCGCGAAGACAGTGAAGTGAAAAGGTTCAGCTTCCAACACTCGCCGGTAACAGCGTCACTTATGTTCTCGGCGCGCCAAACTGGCGTGCAGAGTTCTCGTACTATTCATATTCCTACGGGTCTTAAAGCAGCGACCATACAATTTTATTTGTGCAAAGTTTGTAGTTAAGTCCAACGCATGCTTCCAACGTTGTGTTTTATGAATCCGGGTGGTATTTTTCAAGTTACAACTGTCTAAAAGAGTCGTTTATAGCTTTTCTGAGGGGTCAAGAAAATATGTTTCTGATAAGCATATTGCATTTAAAAATTATAGAAGCCTTGTTTTAACCGTATGATCTTTCATAGATAAACAAATTGTAAATGAGTTGAGTTGTTTCACGTAGAAAATAATGTGTGCGGCAAGCTACAACACCGCTCATGCGTCACGTGCCTAAGACGGTTAACAGGAAATTTAATAAACTCGTTAGATCTTCTTCTATTTACGAGGCATGCCTATGATTTAAGGAGTATAGTTTGGCGCAGGCTGTATAGCGGAGGCGGGAATGCGATAAATGATAGTGATCTTGTCTGTGTGATGGCGTGTCACTGACACTGCATCCCCGGCAAAAACTGGGCCGCCTCCCGATGTCGTGATTTATTGTCCCGGCGAGTGGATCTGCAAGGTTAGCGGCCTTCGTGCATATAATAACTTCAGCACTGCTGCTTTCTTCGTCTGCAGATATAGCACTCAACTCTGTGGCCCTCCTATCATACGTGTGGCTATTATATCACCTGTCGTATTAAGGGTCAGTGTTTGATAAGTCTCTTGTATTTACAGTTTTTGAGCCCTAACATTTAATTAAATTGTATTATCGAAATTTTCTATCCGACAAAGCATAGGATATATTCTTGATGAACTTCTAGACATTATTAATGTGATCTTTCTTTACGTTGTCGTGCAGAATCATTACAAGGGAATCCTTGAAAGTTAACCTATAATTCCCTAGCAACGATTCTGCATGACAAATTAATTAAACATTCTGTGAATATTGGGTGGTCGAGGGGTCAGACCTCTCGCCTGCCACCAAGGCGAACCAGATTCGATTCCCGGCGGGGTCGGTCCGCGGATTTTCGCATGTGGGAATCGTGCCAGACTATACCGGATGTCGGCGGGTTTACTCGGGGATCTCCCGTTTTCCCCGCCTAATCATGATTGTTATTTATGTCAAACATTTTATCAAGAATGTATCCTATGCTTTGCCGAAGAGAAAATTTCGACAATACAAATTGAATAATGCTTATAGCTTACAAACTGAAAATTCAAGGAAATTGTGTGAACCCCCTCTCCCTCCACAGCCCGGCGCCCGACTACTGGCCGTGTGTTTGTGTGAGTGAGGCACGGCGCCAAGGGCGATGTTGACCGGCTCATCTGGTGCGGTATCATCTCTACCACAAGACACTGAAGCGGCGTGCAGTGGTATCGTAGATCACTCGCCTGACTGACACATTCATAAGTGACCCCATCATTTTATTAGTGGAAAATTTTAGGCGAAGTCTGCTGCATGCTTCGAGAGTAGTTTAACGCAAATCCCGTAAGTAGATTTCCAGAAAAAAGTGTTTTAAAAGGCTGCCTTTAGCCACTTTGAAGCGTTCTGAAATGGTTTATGTAATTGACGTGATGTTTTGAAACTTCCTTTCCTTTTTCTTTTGAAAGGTATTTTTCTTTTCGAACATTCACATAAAAGGCTCACGTGGAAGAATATAGTAAAAAAAAGTATTTATGAAGACACTGTAACTTATATAAAGCGTACAGACCTCTCGCTGGTTTTGGGTAGTAGTAGTTTTCATTCTTTAAATGGGATGGTTCACCGAAAATTTTTAATATCTTAGTAATTTCCATATTTGTTCCTGATACGTTATGTTTTGTAGATATTCATTGTTAATATTTTCATTGTCGTGAATTTTTTTTACTTTAATGTCATTTTACAGTGACATATCAAGTTTCAAATTTATATAAACTATTTTATGTATAAAAGGAAAACCAATTGGAATGATTTACACTAAATAACAGTGTCGCGAGCTAAGTCAAGACGTGTAAAACTTGCACTGAATTTATTTGTGTTTTAAAATAATACTGAATTTGAAAAAAAAACATATATCCATATATTTGAAAGATTTTTGTGTAGAGAAAAAATCAATGTGGTTTTTATAAATGTATTGACGTAGCCAGTGACATTGTTCTTCATTCGAAATTATTTCACTTCGAAAATTCAGTTAGTTTTCCTTTTAGACATTAAACATTTTTATGTAAGTCGGAACTCTGACACGCTATTATACGAAAAACTGTGTAAATTAAAATAATAATGATGAAAATTTCAGTAAAAATAGTTACATTGTGTTTCTACAAAACAAACAATGTCTCGTACAAACATAAAAATCATTAAAACTATTACAGTTTACGGTGAACCGCCCCTTAATAAGATTTGTCGAAAGAACGTTGGTGTTGCTCACATGAAGATAACAGGAGTGGGTGTTGCTCGTGTAAGCACAGTTATAACAGCCGCGTAAGCAGAAAGTTGTGTTGCAAGAATACTATAAATACTCCAGAAGCAGTGTGAGATAAGTATAGTTCATTCCAGATAAAACGAGCACTTTGGAAAAACTAGTTACATTGTTCCTTTCGGATAAATTAAATTTGCCTGCCACATTTTAACAGAAACAAAAACTTCTGCAAACGATGAAAATGTATACAGATGTCACGTAAAAATGTTCCAACAATTACAGATGGTGCAGTACGCATCAAAAGAAGACATAGCGCTCCTATACACATAGATGATAAACGTAATATCTACAGAGTTGTGCAGCCACCATTCATGATGTGGATACACTAAGGAACGCTTGTTCCATGCTTGCGACGCAATCCAGCAACAACCAGGGCAGTTGCAAAGAATGCGCGAGTCCGTGCGACGTAGAATGGCGGTCACATCGAGCACCTGTTGTGAAGGGTAGTTCAAGGACATACTGCAGAGTTCATGGACAGCTGGTGAAGTCTACCATAACTCGATAGATGTTACGTACACTGTAAAAAAATCTTCCTAAAATGTTTAGGAAGTTATTATCCCAGGCGTAGTATGTGGGACAGTTACCATACTTCGTCGTGTAAATATGCAAACCTTTACAGTTGTTACAAAGCAAGTCTGGTAACTTCAATATACATTTGACTGTTTTATAAAAAGGTTCAGGAGTGCACCATGGATGTCTGGGAAACTATTATACCATGCCTACTTTCTTAGCTCTCCTGTACTCACGTCTGGTAAATTTACAAACTATTTTTTAAAGTGTATACGACCTAGGTGTACAGGACTGAGATGTCTTCTTTTGACGCATAATACACGCTCTGTAATTATTGGAACATTTTACGGGACATCCTGTATATTGTATCGTATCGTATCGTAGTCAACAGTTGACGCCCAGGTCACATTTTAGACATGATTGTTTCAAATGTGCTTACTTCATCGTGAACTACGTATTCGAGTATGTAACACGAAGAGTTTGGCGAGGTTCGACCGAGTGACTTGCATGTCTGCACCTGCAGCTAGTTACGGCTGAGAAGTGCGGGCACATATATTCGTAGTGTCGCATGTCGTGTGGGGATGATAGGGGAAGGTGGGGGTTGTTCATCAGCGGAGACTTGCGCGAAGAGAATCTCGCACTACATCACCGGCCAGTCGCAAGGCAAGCGCGCCTGCATTAGGAAATGCTAAACCCGGGAGGGCTGCTTGCCACCTACCACCGCTCTCCGGGGGCGGGTTATTTATTGCCCGCCAGTATTTAGGGTAGATTTGTCACGGGGGGCCGGGGCTGCGCAGCGCAGACATAACAAACTGCGGGTATAAATCAGCCGGCCAGCTACCCTACACCCGCACCACAAAGAGCCCGCGGGATTACACCCGAGTATGCGGTCTCCCGCCTGCCGGCCCGGCTAAAAACAATATGTCCGCGCTGCTCTCTGGTGTGGGTAGCTGCAATACCGTCGCTGTCCGAGCGAGAAGATAACAGCGGCCGCAAGAACTAGAGGACGTCCATAGTGACCACTCCTGCGACCTCGTCACAGTGCTCCTGCACAACTGCTGACGTCATGCTCTCGTGTTACACGCACCAACTGCGGTAGTCGCTGGACCGTGAGTCTTTGATACTGAGAGCACTTGTTATCTCATCCTCGTCTCGTCCACTGGCGGGTGCAGCTTCTATGATTAGAGGCCATTCCGTAAAAAGGAGATGTACCCACATCCCAAGCCAAACAGGGAAGTTGTGGTCCCGGGTCCTCCCCTGGAAAAAATCTTTGAATTTTAAGGTGTAAGTGGGTGGTTTTTGAGTGGTCGCCTACCATGCACCTCAAATGCGTTGCAGTGTGCTCGTAAATACGTATTCTACGAAACTATTCCAGATGTGCACAATGCGTGAAAAGAAAACTCACTTCAAACGGTGACGAAAAGTTAGATCCAAAGTCTACAGTCAATTAGGAAAATAATTTCGGAGCCCCTCAAAATTACTAAAAAAATAGCTTTTCAAGCCTGTTAGTATCTGCAAATCTACTCACGGTATTCGTGTGACACTACTCTAGATGTACGCAATGGACTTCGCGTATAACTTTTCACCAGATGCTATCACCACTGAAAGTGTCAGGTGAATATCTACGATACCGCTGCACGCTGCTTCAGTGCGTTGAGCTAAAGGCGATACCGCACCAGATGAGCCAGTCAACATCGCCCTTGGCGCCGTCTCACTCACACAAACATATGACCAAAGAGTACCCTAACCCAAAAAACTGAATATGCCAATTAAAGGAACAGTAATATATATCTCCCCCAAGGCGATCCTGTTTCAATTACCGGCTGGGTTAGTGCCCGGATCTTCGCTTGAGGGAATATTGCAGCTGGTCAGCAGATTTTATCGGGGATCTCCTGTTTCCCCAGCCCCTTCATTCCGGCGCTGCTCCATACTCTCACCATGTCACCCCTCACCAGTACTAAAGACCTAGATGTTAACTGCTGACCAAAATATCTTCAATCTATCAATCATGTTATATTTTAACGATTAGCTATGCATTAAAAAGTTAAGAGCTAGTCTGGGCCACCTGCCCCTGTCTCACATTCTGCCCTGGACTCACACACATCACATTCTAAAAATAAGTTAGACTTATCACCTATCTCAAATAGTAAAATACTGCCAGACCTTCAAAAACTGTCGCAGACAGATTACCTACAACAACAAACGGAAATAAATATATTCGTCTGCTCTTTAAAATTCACTTACTAATTTATCGTAAAGTAAAATGTACAGCCATATTTACTTAGCTGTAACTGCTAATTTGTTTCTAATATGCACTTGCAAAACTACTTCTGTAACGCATTATCATATGCGTTTAATGTTGCACTGAAAATCGTCACATAAAGCATAGAAAATGCACAAACATAGCAAGTATTTCCGTTGTGCTCTGAGAAACCGTGTCGTAAGCACAAACGTTTCAGCTGGAAAATTTGTTACTATGTTCAATATAGTCATCTTACAATTCCATAATGTCTCACGTTGTACATTTTCACTGGTCGCAATCAAAATTGTTGATATTAAAACAATGTTTGGTCAACAGCGTGAACAAAATGTTTACGGCGCAAAACTAAATTTTTAGATGATACTAACAACTTATTTAATCGAAGGTTTGTCAATTGTTTGTAGAAACGTATGTTGATACAATATAATGAAGTACTACCAAGCCAATAAGATTTCGGAAAAGGCTCATAGCTAGAGAATGTGATTTACTGCGGGAAAAGCTTATTGTTTGCTAGGCTTCCTGTGTAATGTATTCATTTCAGAGGCTTTTATTTCGTTACTGGCGAGTCACTATTTGACTGGGCCAATGATAACTCTGGTGCGCTGCTACTGAACGTCTGTTATTCGTCTGTGAACAACTAAACTATGCCACATAACCGTCCTACGATTATACATGACGCAGGACGATGCACTGATTTGCAGAAAACATTCTCGCGAGTTTTCACCGTCTCTACTCATAATTACCTGAGTGCTGAGTTAAGAGTTGGGCATGTGTGGGAAAAGTTGTGAGATGTTTCTGTGTGTGTCAATATCCTGGCTATTTGCATTACATCTCTGCCTCGCCGACTTGTTATATATTACTAGGGCAAAGAGACCTTCGCGCGTTCAGTAACCTGAATGTTAGAATCCACTATCCTATGCCGTTATCCATCAGCTGCTACTCCCTGGAACAACACACAATGAACATATAGACGCGACTTGATAATGTATAGGATAGTGGATTCCAACATGCAAATGGTTGAAATCGCGCATTTTTCATATTCTTACATATTACTGTCAAACTGACTTGCTGAAGTCCACGCGGCACATGACATTACAAGCTGAAAGCGCTGTCTGTGACTTGAATGTGAAGTATATGACAAGCACGGAAGAAGAGAGCATTCTAGCGAAGTATATGGAGTTGTTTTACCTGGCACTTTGTTTTACTACGTGGTCAAGTTACCAAATAAAGAGTCGATTTTACCAACAACGTGTTAGTGTTTTAATCATGATTTAATATATATATATATATATATATATATATATATATATATATATATATATATCTTGAATAAATGTATTTTGTGTTTCACTACACAGTGGAACCAAATTTTATCAAGTGGAATGAGATTAAATTACTATTTTATTTTAAATAGTTAACTCCGCATTACAGCAGAAGAAAGAAATACACTTCACGACAGTTGGAAAGAAAATAAATAATGAGTGTTAAGTACACCGTGCAGATCGTACTGTGTACCAACTTAATTAATTTATTGTAAAGGATATGCCACTTTACACTGCTAAATTAGATTCGTAATAACAATAAAACACGTTTTGAGGATTCGCAAGTTATCAACATAAATGTTATACACGTATTAGGACGGTTTCTCCGTTGACAATGATTGTGACATAAACGATTTTTTTCGCAAATCGTAATATATTTTATCGTAAATATCGAGCACCGGTAACAATAGCTTATAAATATAGACATTAATTTCTATATTTAGTTAATGTCAGTTATAGGAGTTTCAATATTAATAAGTTTACTATTAATGAAAGTGTAGATCTACTAAACGAACTGTCATCGTGGAGTAAGAATTTAAATTTTTAACAAGAAGAAACTTATCGATTATTATTTTTTTTAAAATTTCTTATTGTGAAATATTTCTAAAAAAAACACACGAATATTAAAATCCTACATTTCTGAACACTTACTATATATTTTACAAAAAAAAAAATAGACGTCTATAGTTAAAATTAAATTTCAGAAAATTAAAGTTTAAATAATACAATACATTAAACCTGCATATATTCACCACGGCTGTACGTATTGTAGAAGAAGAGAAGTAGGCAATAAAACTTGTGTTCTCGCTGTGCGAGGAATATAGCCTACTCGGCCTTTATAAATTCGCAAAATGTTCGAGAACCCAGATCCTTTAATATCACACATAACTGCTCAAATACACCCATAAAATTGTTGTATTTAAACAACTAAGATAAAGAAGTTAACGTAATGTAGTGTAAAAAATTCTTCAAAACCTATTTCCTACATAAGTTACAAATAATCATGTTATTTAATCTAACTAGGCAGAGCCAATACATCTTGCAGTTATTTATTTAATCGGAAAGGTTTGCTTTTGCAACTAGCTTTATGTTAGAGAATGTTGCATTTTTTATCATCATAACGACAATGTCACTGACGTCTATTCTGTGAATACTGGTTCCTTTGCTAAACAATCTGGTAATTCGTATGATTTTTATGTACTGTTTGTCTGTTCTCGGCATTATTAGTTACGAAATCTTCGAGTTTAAGGCAAGTTTAATTTATTGTGTTCTATTAATCTTATTTACTGAAAATATAGTATTTGTTCGCTAAACCTACCCTAGTGTTGCTCACATGATTCATAACTTGTTTAGAATTTAGTATGAAATGAACCGTAGTAAACATGACGTCATTGAGATTACCGCACTGTTGCTTACTAAATTACTAATTCTCAAACGGTCCTAGCCAAATAAATTCTGAGAGCAAACGGAAATTGGCCTACATGTGTACAAGTGGATGGCTGGCTGCCATTAGTTTCACTCGATCTTCTGAGCGTTCTTATGAAGCACTGCGAAATATACCCGTGACGTAGTATTGTAACTGGAATACATGCTTACATGACAGCAGGACTTTCTTCAGTAACTTTCTCTTCTCAGAACTGTTGCGTAATATCATCGTGCTACATAACGAAACGCTGATAATGTTTAGTGTTGTCAACAAACTATAGACGTAAATGTCAGCAACATGCGGGTGATATAATGTTCGTTTCAGGTTTATTATGTGATCATAGTTATGATAAATACTAATTAATGAGTAAAATATTACTAAAACATATGGTTTGGTCGAGATAACTGCAATTTATAGACATGCGAAACAAGAACATGCATTCAGATTAGATGCAATCACATATTCATTTCATTCTCTGTATAACATTTACAAACTATAAGAATATTGCAATATTCGCTTTCTTCGCTAGTGCGTACTGAAGCGAAATATTTATATTTTCTGTTTGAATCAATACTGCAAAATAAAACTTATTTAAAGCGTAATAGGCTATAGTATAATGTTTTGGCGCTCGTAGTTCCTCTTTAGACAACCGTAGTTTGTACCGCGAAATCGCAAACAATGCACATTTGAAAAGTTGGATGAAAATGTATTAGCTCGCTGTGGAGATAGTTATAAAAATACCAAACTCAACAAATAAATTCGGTTCGCTTCGTGTTCTTTCTCAACCTCGAGAAAAAAATTTACGCTCTTGTGAATATGAAGACTAGCATACTAATTCGTCGAATGGTGCTATGAAGTGCATAAAGACGCAAAAATTTGGTACGCCTATCCATAGGCTACTCCTTGACCATGATTTAAATATGAGTTTTAAGTGGCCAATTTGTAGAGAACCGCGCTTACAGTAAAAGTCACGAATTAGTGCCTATAATTATACTGCATGTTTATGTGCGAAAAGTTCTTCAGACGTTTTTTTTTTTTCTGTAGATGGTAGGTAAATGTTTGATAGGCCAAGCTTTGCGTTGAAAGCAATATATTACAACAGTGGGAGGTAGATTAATAAGAGCTGAAAACTCCTATTGAATATCAATCTGAAAAACGTCAAAACACCAATCCTAGGTGACGATATTAGTCGATTTTACGAACAAACATTTACCCAGAATGAATCATTGGTTGAGCGTGACCTCTTACACAGCAATTAAATTAACAATATATCGGCATCAAAGATTGTTCTTCAAAAAATACACTACCCAAGAAAAATGTTGCTTAAAAAACTAGTTAAAATCTACTGTCTAGAAATGCTGCTTTTTATTGTTTCGGATTGACTCCGAGAAACTGACAATTTTAAACTGATGATTTTGGTGCTGAATTATGTACTATTTCCTACGACACAAGTATGTTACAATGAAAAAAACGGACACTACATCTGGCAATGGCTTGCATAACATAACCAAACCAGCGTTTAGCTGGAATTCTTTTGAAAAACTGTGTTGAAGCAGATAACAAATATTCGATATCCTGTAGTGACCACCACGACGATCCGGGTTTGAATCCCGGTGGGGTCGTGCTGGACGTTGCCTCTGGTCGACGGGCTTTCTCGGGGATTTCCCAATCACCCCGCTCCTTCATTCCGGCGCTACTCTACACTCACGTCATGCCATCCCTCACCAGCGCTAAAGGCCTCGATGTTAAGGCGGCCGCCTGCCTGCCTTGTAAACAGCGTTGCAGCGTGGTAGCAAAACTCATTTCTCTAAGAAACTTCTCAACGTGTTTTTAATATTTTAACTGAACTACTTCTTAGGGTTTTCGTGTGAAACTAGGATAGATAGGTGTATTGGACTTTATATAATACTTGCCACCAATAAACAGATGGGGTGACCACGGAAAGTGTCAGTCAGGCTAGTGTTGTACGACACCACTGAACGCTGTTTCAGTGTCTTGCGGTAGAGGTGGTACCTCAACAGATGCCCTTGGCGCCGTGCCTCAAGCATAAACACACTGCCACCCAGGCGGGTGCCTTAAGTGCTGGCCAATACCTCTTCACTTTGCTGTAGCGACAGTTTTGGGAAATATTTAATAATAAAATGTGTGTAGAGAAATACAAAAAACGGGGTGGGAAGAATCAGTGCGATAAGCGGCGGGTTATCTGGTGTAGGATCATCAATTACCGACAATTAGCATCTCGCTGTGCACTAAGTGGCTCGGCGCCACATCCCACAGTCAGCCCGTGACGTCCGCCAGCCGCAGACAGTAAAAGAAGAAACAAAAGGAGCACGGCTCAATCCCGCCACCAATCACATGGCAGCGACCTTGCGAGGAGTCAGGGTTCACCGCTGTGCTAATAAATATTGAGCACACAATAATGGTATGCAGATTGAGTAGGCCTCACATATCGAGATTGATTTGACCCCCAAGATCTGCTTCGTCCAACAATGAGAGACCACGTCACGAGAGACGAGACGCCATCACACGTTCCCGACTTTTCCCTTCGCGGTAATAAATCTGTTGACACGTGTCTTCCGCTCAGCACTTTTACATTGTTATTATCCTTAGTTCACGTGGCAAACATGGCTGTAACTCTAAAACATTTGTACTGGATAACAGTGTATGTCGGAATGAGATAAATTGCCTAAATATTCCCTGATGCTTTTTAAAAACATTATTTTCTGAAACGTCTTCACCCGGAATCAGTGAAAAGTCACTGACGAAATGTAAATATACACTAATTCCGATTTGTTGATATTGCTAGGGAATACATTTCCACTGCACACTATTAAACCTAAATATTTCTCGCGTTTCTGCATAGTGAAGTTAAAATTGTAACCTTACTGGATAGTACAAAAAAATCATCACTTACTGGTAATAAATATTGCACGTGGACGTAACCAATCTTGGGCTTCTTTAAGATACAAACAAAACCCACAGTCAAAATTTCTTGTTTTAAAAGTTGCTAAAATTGGCATAGTTTGTTTTAAGTAGAGCCTACAAAAAATTGCACGATTTCCTTGGGGTTTCATTTCTAAATTTAATATTTAACAAATGTGACAACTGAAATTGGTTATTATGCAATTTATGATGACAATGAGTCAGAAATTTTACCACGTCACTATTTTTAAATTTTTAAAATAATAAATGTGTCTTGAGGCTGCAGTAATATGGATGTCTTGGTTCTCTAGAATGTAAGTTTTCAAGAGAAACGCGATATTCCATTAAGGGGCGAAATAAGTATAATAATTGCAGCGTGTGTGTTAACTTAACGACTTCGCTCAAAAGTCTCCAGAACCAACAGCTGAAGGAAGATAAATAATGTACGTGCGATGGTTGATTAGTGAGCTGCAGTCAGTCAGCAAAGCAATCGCATTTTTGTAGATCTTTGGTTGCCTCTCATCAACAACAATCATTCATTACTGAGTATCTATTGTTATCGACTTACGTGAGGTCAGTTCGAATTGGTGACTAAATTTCGTCATGACCTACGCAAAAATTTTTCTTTACTGGTCCTGTTCTTTTAAATTCGAACGTCATTTTGATTCTGTATGCAGAGCACTTTAATTCTTGCCTAAGTTAGGCACTTTTCTGTGTTGAAAAAAATTTACAGTGATGTATTTAACGCAAGTGTTATGCATATGACCGAAATAACTTTTCTGAAATATTATTGAGATAAAACTAGGTAAATCATTAGTTTCTGTCAACATCTTTGCCTCGAGAGTGTTCACGTTTTAAAAAAACATAATTGTATATTTGCACGACATAATCTTCGTTTTACAGACGTTACTTGTGACTACATGTTCCACTTGTAAACATATTTTAGCTCTCTCAGTTTTTCCATTGAAACATGCCAAAGTCAGAATTCGCAACTTATGGGAACGTAAACAACAAAATAATAAATATAAAAAAACAGGTGTCTTACTCGAATGAAATAATTTATACTGAAATGAGATATTATGGGCAACATGATTAAATATTTATAAACACACAAAAGTCATTTTGTATTACCTATTTTAAAAATTGCCATAAATAAAGTAAATTGTAACCATTTTCAGATTTTAAAAAAAAAGTGGTACAAATGAACCTTGCACATAATATAAATCTTAGGATATATTTTTTTTTTCAAAATGTCATAAAACTTGTTACACATATCTGCATACAAACCTAACTAGACTTTCGTAGGCTATAGTTCGTTCATTCATCGGTAATATTTTGTAGACGGCACGAAATTTATTTATTTTTATGGTTGAAAGACATCTCAGAAAATTTTACCCAATTTATTAAACTAGTTACTTGCATATTACTTAGCAATCTGACTTATCTTTAATATATATCGTTTATCATGTGTCTATTCTAAACCAATATTATAATTTAATATTCCTTGATTATGTAAACTATTTTAACTTTCAGGATTGATTTGCACATCTTTGAGGAAAGTAGGCTTATTAGTTATACTGGTAACGTCTTGTTTTTATTTTTTATTTTTCGTGGAAAGTATGTGTTAAAGACCAATACAAGTCTCTATCATTATTATATACATTTACGGGTGGAATTTTCTCCAGTAAATCAAACGTGAAGAAGTCATTTTAACCACTTTTGAGGAACTTGTAAATTATGCTGTTAATTAGTGGACTGCATTTTATATCTATTATAGGGACA
Source organism: Medauroidea extradentata (assembly GCA_003012365.1). NCBI lineage: Eukaryota > Metazoa > Arthropoda > Insecta > Phasmatodea > Phasmatidae > Medauroidea > Medauroidea extradentata. The sequence goes on along the minus strand of PNEQ01091354.1, from coordinate 695 downwards.
CAGCTTGAAGTGTATCTTCTTCTCTTAGGCCCGTTTGCCCAGCCTTTTCATTCCGGCGCTGCTCAATACTCACGTCACATCACCTCACAAACGCTAAATACCTAGATGTTAAGGCGCCCGCCTGGTGGCCGTGTGTTAGTGTGAGTGAGACACGGCGCCAAGGGCGATGTTAACCGGCTCATCTGGTGTGGTATCGTCTCTACCGCAAGACACTGAAACGACGTGCAGTCGTATCACAGAACACTCGCTTGACTGACACTATTATTGGTGGCCCCATATTTTTACTGGAGGAAAGTTTAACGTAAAGTTCAATACACTGTTCTATAACAGTTTCACACATAAATCCCGTGAGTATTTGTTTAGATATAATACATTCAAAAAGCAGCATTTAGCGATTTTGAGTGGCTCCGAAATGATTTTTTCTAATAAACGTGATGTTTTGAAACTACCATTCCACCATCGTTTAAAGTTAGAGATCTTCAATAACTTTCCGTACGACGCTACAGCACGGCTCACGTGCCAGGTTCACTAACTCTCATAGAGCGGTCTGCAAGTGAGAGTAGAACGTCTCCTATGAACCTAGCAGACACAGAGTAGTATGAACTACAGATACACTAACTACTACGACATCAGACACCAGCAGTTAGGACGCACGAAGCTACAGCACGGCTCACGTGCCAGGTTCACTAACTCTC
>PNEQ01091346.1:0-10253 GCA_003012365.1 Medauroidea extradentata | reverse complement strand
TTTTTTTTGGTTGCTTCTATAATTCCCAGGATATACTGTGAGTTGTCGACCAAAGTTTTGTAGTTCATGTGAAATTCTATGTCGAGTAGAAATCAGTTGTATAAAACCTCTATTTAACAAACCCCCTTACAACAAACATGTCATTTTTTGGTCCCTTGAGTTTTGTTAAATAGAGGTTTTACTGTAGTGCTTAATTGAGGGAAACATCTTAAATTTTTGGACTAGCCAACATTTTCAGTTTTGAAAATATTGCTTTGTTCAGAAATTATTAATGGCTGTGTCAGAAATGTTTGCAAACAGGAATGTATGAAAAATTTTTTTTGTTCCATATCGTTAGGGACGGTGGAAAATAGCATTTTTAAATCAGTTTTATAGCTTTTATATTTTGGCATGTAGCATTAATTAGCATTTTATGTATTGTTCATAGCATTTATGAGCATTTATTTTGTAAAACTCAACTGCTACAAATTATTTGAAATAATGTACTGAATGTAAACTTTAATACCATACCAGTTTTCCAGCTATGCTGAAATTCCAAGTATTTATATTTCAAAAGGACAATTGATTCAAATTAGAAAATTGGAAACAAATATTCTAGTATTAAAATAGATATTTTGCTCAAATACAGTAACATGCAAGAAAACCTGAAAAGCACTTCTCATAAGTAATTACAAAGATACACTCATTCTGTCATAAAAAAAAAAAATTAAATAAAATTTACTTACCAAACAGTAGTCCGACTTGCAATTAAATGTACTTTCCCTAATTAAAAACTGACTTAAAAACTGAACTTGCTACAATGTCTTCCTTTTACACAATCAAGTCTTCAAAAAGTTGCAACACACACGGAGCTGGAAATTGCTACAATTAAAACAGTTGTAATTATAAGCCTAGCCTACACACCGATCAGACTGACATTAACACAACATTACAAACATTTATTCCCTATGAATAACATCATTACTTTAGTTAAACAACAGCATCGAACAGGTTTGCACAGTACTTTCTGTCATTCAGCTTCTCCTGTCAGTAACAATAAGATTGTACCTACTAAAAAACCTTTCGGCATTTACACTACTAACAGGAGTCCAAACGAGACGAAGTGCAGCATCAGAAAATTCAGGGTAGTTTAGTTTTGTGGCAAGTAGCAAACTAACTACATCACAGGCAGAGCCTTCACTCAAATTTGACAGCAATTGTCTGTGGAAATATGAGTAGCCATCTGCAAAATCATAAGAGCTCATATGGGAGAGAAATGATAATCTCTTTCTATGTTCAATAGCCTTTAAGTCCACCTTCTGTTTTTGCCCAGCAATTGCAGGGTTGAAAAGTGTACCAATGTTAGAAGGTTCTTCTGCATGCACGATTTCAAACTTTGTGTAACCTGGTCCTTGTTTTTTAAATTAACATATTCCCCCAAAAGCTTTGTAGTAGCTGTTGGAAAGGCACCATCTGTGTACCGTATTTACTCCCATAATGGCCGCACCATTATTTTGAAAGGCCTAGAGCAGTATTTTAAAAACTCCGAATAATGGCCGCACCCCATATTTTTCAACATGGGATACAATACAGTAAAACTCTGTTAAGACGTTTACCAAGGGATCCGGTTTTGCTATGGACTTTGGCGAGAAAACATCTTAGCCAGAATGGCAAAAATGTGATCTCCAAAACGCGACAGTTGCAAACCTTCGTCGATCGGAAGCGCGGCGCCGGACTAGATCCTTGGTTTTTCGTGCCTATAAGACGTGGTGGCAGAACCGAGCATCTAGGTACCAGACACGATGAGTCACGCTCGCTTGTTGATGCGCTGTTGCCACGATGAGTCGCACTCGCTGGTTGATGATGCTCTGTTGATAAACGTAACGGCGTCTGGAGAGTTGTGATGTTTTAAGCGTGAATTGGATTTGTTTATAAACTACTTCATGGGAAATAATAGCGTACATGCAATGGACCGTAAAATGTAAACGTCTTATGCGGGATAATTTTGAACGACTTTGAGTGACGTATACACCGACAAAATCTTTTTCTTTATTTTTGGAGACATGGTCACGCTATGGACGAGTAAATATAGAAAAAAATGTACATTTTTTATATTCTACACCATACAAAATTTAGAAGGTAATTTTTTTGAAAACCCCCTCATAATGGCTGCACCCCGTTTTTGGGCCTAAAATTTGATCAAAAATATGCGGCTATTACGCAAGTAAATACGGTATCTTTGCAATGAGTTCTGTAATGTCAGCAACTCATCATATAGTTTGTGAGCTAGAGGGTACGAGGATCCCTCCAACTCTGTAATAAGGGCCTTTATATTTACAGAGTATTCACTAACAAATGCTATCTGTACTTCCAGTTGTTGGGCTAACATTTTGTTGTTGAACATGTCTAGTATTCCCACAATGCTACTGTTCCTCAACTCATCATAAGAGTGGAAAAAGCTGAGTATCGTATCCATGTACTTGTCCAGGTACTGCACACTAGTAAGCCATGAATTCCAACGCGTAAGGACTAGTGCAGGAAACAACACAGCAGGCATTTCTTGATGATTTTCTTCCAAATACAATATGTATGCATTCTTTATCTTTCTAGAATACAGAAATGCAGTTTTCATGCTTGAAACCAGGATATTAAGCTCCTTAAATTCTTTCAAAAAACATTCCCCAACTAAATTAATCTTATGTGCCCAGCACTGCACATGCATAAGATGTTCACCAATGACAGTTTTTAGAGCAACATAACATGTACACATATACCTGGCTGAGTCAGAAACAATTCCAATAACATTATCATAACAAATGTAAAATTTATTAAACGTGTCCAAAATTGCTTGGCTACACGTTTTGCCATTTACTTTAGGCAAGAATGAGCAACTAGCACACATCTTGAGATGCGGTGGCTGACAAAGTGCGGAAAAGAACAGCAAAAACATATCTCCCACAAGTGTCTGTTGTTTCATCAGCAACAACTAATATTTTCTTATTGCTAACAGCTGCAGCAATTTCATCCTGAATAGTTTTCCCAACAAGTGGTACATAATCTGTCCTTAAGGTGGATGCTTGTGGTAAGTTTCCACTTCCAGGAATGTACCTACACAAAAATAATACAATTACGTTATTTGTTATGTCTGCAGGAATTTAAATTAAATAAAAATAAGTAAAGGTACCTATACTACTAACTTTTTCATGTATGTCCGAACAGCTGGATCGTCGAGTTAATGAAGTGGTATGTTTGCTTTCATGAACATTTCCACAGTGTCTTCTATGAATTCCTGCTTTTCTGTTTTCGCTCGTTTTTCTTGTTGAATTACGGCCGGTAAAGTTGTTTGCCTTTTATTACTGTCACACTGCGACATCTTCTCCAGCATTTTTGATGAGTGGCCATTTTAATGTGTTTTTCGGAAGTGTCTTTCTTTTCTCAATTTATTCATTATGTTGCATGGTTTGCACATAAGTATATTTGAATCACTAACATAAAAGTGATGGGATTTGTATTCGGCGGCTCGCGAATGTGCTGAAATAACTTTCGATCTACCCATCTTCACAATAAATACAGCCGAATCACGTAATACAAAATAGGCTAGGCCTATATCTGAAAAACACGGTAGTAACTTTATAATATTTATTACATGATCAGGTTAATGCAACAAAAATTGGTACATAAACTTTCTAAATTCACGGAGGAAATGTAGCACGTTCAAATCTAAATAATAGCGTATTTTATCCGCTGTTATTTATTTAAGTTGCGCAAGAATCAACACATAACCTAAATAATTAGTTCTGCCAAATTACCAAACGTTCGTAGAGAATGAAACAAAAGAATGATGAAATGTGAAGTTCAAATATCGCTCTGTTCGTGTGGTCCATGTCTTTTGCAACTTTTACGCATACGTGGTACCTTCTTGTTACGTCTCTGACATACGTGCTACACTTTTTACACCGCCTCGGCATGGTACGGTAGAAAGTGTAAAAAGTGTACTGTGCCTACACCGTATTGCCGTGTAGGTTCAGTTTCGCGTCAATTCAACATCGAAGTTGGCTGCAGTGTTTTATCTTATATAAAAAAAGGTAACAAATGAAATTATGACTACTATCTTTGTTGACTGTAAACAGTTTATTTTGCTGCTTGTGTTATTTTCGTGTTAATTCGCTCTTAAGCGCCCGATTATCGTATTTTATAGCAAATAAACACTTTATAGCTTTTATTCGCTGCTATATTGTTAAAACAATTTTCCACCATCTCTAGGTATAACGTAAATCGAGGACTTATTGTACATGGTGCCAGGAATGCTCCAGGCATTAATGCTTTGTTTGCCCGATATACTGTATAAAAGAGAAAGTTGAGGCCAATAATGGCTATGATAAAAATGTCTTGGGCATCTGTGTTTGGCTTTCATCTGATTCCTTGGGTGCTGCTTTGCTCAGCCACTGGTAGGCCCTAGGACTGGTCTGTCTATGTGGGCTTTCATGGTATCTTTCATGCTGCTGGGCCGGATCTCTCCTGCACGGTTTCCATAAAGGTTGATCTTTCAGTCTTGGGAGGTAGAATGGGCTGCTAGAGGTTAAGTTTCCATGGAAGATGCCTGGTGCGTTCTTAGGTTTCAGTTGCCACGAGCCCAGAGTTGTAGTTGTAGTTCTGGTGCACCGAAGCGAAGCTCGATGGACTGGGTGTCCTGTGAATGTGAGACTAGCAGTGAGTCCTCGTGGAAGGCTCGATGGACAGCCCTTTAGTTGCTGCTGCTCTGTGACTTGTGCAGTGGTGCCATGCGGGTGTGTTCCTTAACTTTTCAGTATTATTCACAAGTGTTCAGTTTCCTATCTTGATGATAATTCTTCATAATAAAAAAAATGTTTATAACAGTAATTCAAAGAACATCTCATGACTTGACGTATGTTTAATTAGATTGTAATAATAGCTTACGTGTCTTTTAAGATTGCCAAAAAAATATTTCATTATTGATTGGATACTGTACTAGTTTTCAACCATTACATATTTTGTGTCTAGCTGTGTGAATGGCTTTTGTTTGGTGCAGGATTTACTATCTCCGGGGGAGCCCCGAAAGTGGGTCAACTGCTGAATGCAGCATGGAACCTGACAGACGTGTGTCGCTTCAAATTAATGACACCACCGAGCACTGGGGGGTCGGAGCTGCGGCGAGACAGTATGGGGACTAGCACCAGCACTGTTGCCATAGCGACCACGAGCAACCTGCCAGCACCAGGAGGCAGTGGTGCAGGCAAGAACAGCCACAAGGAAACTGCAGATAGACTTGACATGCCCCCACCTCCTTCCCCTGCCTCCAGCACTTGTAGTGACACTGGCAGCATTACCACCAGTCACAGTGAGTGTTTGCATTATTTTTGCACATATTGGTACATGTGCCCTATGCTTTCTTTAATGAGCACTTTCAAATTATGAATTTTTTTTAGACTACATCTCACAACTGTTTTTTTTTATGCTGCTTTCTGAAGTTCACTATGCATTCTAGATAACTCGTGTGGGGAACAAATTTTTAGTCAGTCCCCGTCTCTTTGAAATCTATTCTTAAAAGATGTACAGTAGAACCCTTTTTTAGACCATTTAAAAGACATAGCAAAATTGGTGTGAAAAGCAGGGTAAGTGTAAAAACTGTGAAATTAAGAAAAATTGTTTTGAATGTTAAGTTGTAATAAGTTAACATTAATATATCTAGTAATGATGTAAACAAACTTTTTTCGTAAAAATAATCTCCCAAACATATAAAGTCACACCCAAGAATTATATTTTGTTTTAAAAAATTCAAATTGACTTACTAAAATAACACAGTACGTGGTAAGTATTGAATTTATACAATTGCATTGACACGTTGAGCCCGTCTCACTCAGACGTACAGCGCTCAATTATAACGAACTAACAACACAAGTGCTGCATGCCGGTATCACACGGACTTAACAGCGACACGCCCGTCAGGGCCAATTATCCATATCTCCCCCCACTGCCAAACACTGGTAACGCCACTGTTCACAGGACGGGGCAACGGTATCACTAATAATTAGTATAAATCAACTAGCTCAAATTCAATTATATTTATTGACGATTCTTACATACTGGCGGGTACATGATGCGCAACTGCATTCAATACTTAAACGTTCTTTTAACGTACATTAATAATCAAATATGGTGGCGGAATCGAATGGCAAAGGTTCAATGGAAAACGATCCCCTCAAGGGCGAAATGGCACCAAACAAGCAGAATTAACGAGACGTTAATAGCAAGAAATAACCAAGGAGAAAACTAAAACAAGTGTAACTGAAACTTACCAAGAACAAACAGATGAAACTTTGGTGCCATGTCGGCCATGAGAAGATTGGAGCAATACATCGGACGGAACACAAGTGACGACTGATTTGAGCTGGCACACTCCACCCGGCAGACGGATTGAGGAGGGGGGAAGGGGGGACACCACAGGTTCACGGGAGCACTCACTCACGGCGTGCAATTAAACTTAGATTCCTCTTCTAGGCACTGCTAGTCTTTGGCATGATATATCACCTCCTGACAAAAGGCTCGTAGAGTTGGACGGCCTGTCCAGTTCAACATAACAAGGTTGTGTCTTCGTTTAAAGCAGATAAACCAACCGTTTGAGGCACAAAAATATTCAATTTTCTGTTAGCTCGTGCCATTTTTGACAGTAAAACATTGTTGATCGTAATTTTACACGGATATGTATTTTTGTTTTTCTGCAAACTACCCGTACAACACAGAACTCTCTTCAATAATTGAACAATTTTTGCTATTTTTTTTGTTGATTTTGGGATAACCAAGAAATACACGTGTCCCGGTACAATGTTCAACACAATTAAAAAATGTGAAGTTTTTCATCAATGGGAAATGCTAGTCTTTTAGCGCTGTAGGTCATTTTAGTGCATGCCATAGCAAAATATTGGAAATTACAGTGGATTCTCTATCCATCATTTCTAATGGGACTGACAAAAAATTTCAATACATGAGAGATGTCAATGGATGTGGTTTTCAAATGCTGTAAAATAAAGAAATGGACCCCAGAATATGTTTCAGGGATGCAGATATTTCAATCCATTAGGTTTAGAATGCATAGAGAATCCACTGTATTTTGCCACTTTACATTAATAATACTTGAATTCCTCAAAAAATTGACAACCAGAACATTAATCTCACATTACCCAAGTTAGTAATCCAAGCAACCATAGATGCATGTTCACAGATAAATGCAATTGTGAGTGCTAGTGTGCGTGCAGCACTGTCACGTGAACTAGAGTAACTTCGTACAAGTTGCAACCAGCCAGTGGTGCTATCACTTGAACGAGAGCATCTTAGTGCAAGTTGCGCACAGCCAGTGGCACTGTCACGTGAGCAAGATTAACCACAGGTCAGCAAAATGCTGTTAAGCAGTCTAGTTCCAAATTGTAAAGATGTATACGATTATGTTAGTGGAACAGTTGATCACCTTGCCATTAACGTTTCAGGTTATACTGTGGTGGTACTGTTTACAATACTCCAAATAAATAAAAAAAAATATGTATATATATATATATATATATATATATATGCTTGTCAGCGGTTGAACTGAGACTTTTAAACTCGGGCTGATTGGGTTCTGCCGCCGTCTATGACAAAAAAAAACACAGACAAGGTGTTCGTAAAAACTTTCTTCTTTTATTACTTTATTTTAAAGGGATCAGCAATTCAAACAAAAATTTTCCTAGGCCAACCAATAGTTCCCTTTAGTGGCGATTTATCACAACCACGTGGCCAGGTTAATTGTGGTGTTGGCGGCCCGAAGCAACCAACAAGAAACACTAAACCCTGATCATTAATCTTTTTAGCAGCTCACACCCCTCTTTGTCGCCGCTCGACGTTACAAAGTTATCCCCGTCAGACCTGACCCATTCTACCGTGTGGGTGCCCTTGTCTCGAAATGGTTGCCGCGGGCCGACATACTCCGCAATGTCGTGTCCTTTCAAAGAATAGCAACAAATGGGGTGAGCAATGGTTGACGCGAAAGCAGCACACCAGCCAGCACCCCTTTCCCCCTTCCCCCCCCAAATCACTTCCGGGAACTTTTGTGCGCCTACATATTTTGATTTAAAATTAAATTGTTGAAATAATTTCATTAATTATTCTGATACAATATTATTTGAGAATACTTGGCAGTAATTAAACATTTTAACAGGAAGATGAAAACAAAAGACTTACTGTACCACACAAAGAACAGCAACAGACTATCAAACAACAAACAAAAAAAATTATCAAAAGTCATTAATTGCTTGAATTAAAATTACAGCGAAATTCCACACAAACATAGGACCACACATTATCAGTCCTACTGGCAAGTCGGGCAACAGCAACAAACCTTAGTAAACTCCTTTTAAAATTGAGCTTAGCTCAACTCGAGTTCCTTTAAAATAAAATGAGCTAAACTCCAGTAAAAGTTCACTTAGGAAAAAGGAGCTAGCTCACGCTCAAAACTCATTTTTCGTGGAGCTCAGCTCATTTCAAGTTCCTTTCAAAGATTCTGTTACCGTTTTATATATATATATATATATAATCGCATGGGTAGGGATGGTGGAAAATAGCATTTTAAAATCAGTTTTATAGCGTTTATATTTTGGCTTGTAGCATTAATTAGCATTTTAAGTTTTGTTCATAGCATTTATGACCATTTATTTTGTAAAAATTTAACAGCGACAAATTATTTGAAATAATGTACTGAATGTAACCTTTAATACCATTTCACATACCAGTTTTCCAGCTATGCTGAAATTTCATGTACAGTATTTATATTTCAAAAGCTCAAGCGATTCAGATTAGAAAATTGGAAACACAAACATTCTAATGTGTTTTTCAGAAGTGTCTTTCTTTTCCCAATTTATTATTATTTTGTATGGTTTGCACATCAGTGTATTTGAATCACTAACGTACAAGTGATGGGATTTATATTCGGTGGCTCGCGAATGTACTGAAATAACTTTCGATCTACCCATCTTCACAATAAATACCACCGAATCACGTAATACAAAATAGGGTACGCCTACATCAGTAAAACAATGTAAGAACTGTATAATATTTATTACATGATCAGGTTAATACAATAAATATTGTTGCATAAACTTTCAAAATTTACTGAGGAAATTTAGCACGTTCATATCCAAATAACTGCATATTTTATCCGCTGTTGTTTATTTACGTTGCGCAAGAATCAACACACAACCTAAATCATTAGTTCTGCCAAATTACCAAACGTTCGTAGAGAATGAAACAAAAGAATGACGAAATATGAAGTTCAATTATCGCTGTGTTCGTGTGGTCCGTATCTTTTGCAACTTTTACGCATACGTGGTACCTTCATGTTATGTCTATGACATACGTGCTACACTTTTTACACCGCCTCGGCATTGTATGGTAGAAAGTGTAAAAAGTTTACTGTGCCTACACTGTATTGCTGTGTAGGTGCAGTTTCACGTTAATACAACATCGAAGTTGACTGCAGTGTTTTACCTTATAACAAAAAGGCAACAAATAAAATTATGACTATCTTTGTTGACGGTAAACAGTTTATTTTGCTGCTTGTGTTATTTTATGTTAATTCGCTCTTATGCTCCCAATTATCGTATTTTATAGCAAATAAACCACTTTATAGCTTTTATTCGCTACTATATTGTTAAAAACGATTTTCCACCATCTCTACGCATGGGTAATCATGTTATATATTTTCGGTGTATTTACAATGCTTTAAATGAGGGTATGTAATAATATGGATAAGGCTAAATAAATTACATTTTGTACAAGTTTTTAAGCTTTCAAATTAGCTGTATTTCAAAGTTGGCATTCGCCAGGCTGGTTCTCCTATAAGAAAACACATCTCTTGCAATACTGAACAATCGTTCTGCAGCTGCACTTGAGGTTAGGGCTGTATTATATTTTATGAACATTTTTTTCACAAGTGGTGGTGCAAACTTTAGGCTTTCTTGCACCTGAGGTGTAGTTGGTTCGTTAGGCCATTGTTTAATTTGGTTTCATTCGTCCGGTTCACTTTCCCCACTTTCAAACTGGAAAAATCCACTGAACTCGTCATGACAAACAGCAGGAGTAGATGCGATTCCAGACTGAGCGCCCTCAGTATCACGCACAACTTTTGCTGCTTCGACTACCCAGTCTTGGGCTTGAACTTGCTTGTTGGCATCTCGGATCCATTTCAGTTTGAATCTTGGGTGCAGACATGATGAAATGACATGACT
>PNEQ01091345.1:0-10253 GCA_003012365.1 Medauroidea extradentata | reverse complement strand
GTATTTCCAAATAATGATTATAAAATTTATTAATTAATCAAAAATATACCTAAAATATTCATAACCGAATCGAGAATAAAACATTAGGACCTCTGGGATGTTAAGTAAGTACTTTTACATCTGAGCCTTCTCGCATGATAATAATGCAAGCTAACTTTAAGATTTCTCGTCTCTAAACTCTTCGTAGTTTTATGTTTGTAGACATTAATTGTGACTTCGATTTTTAACAATGCCAGGGATAATGTTGTCAACTGTGGGTGACTTAATACAATGAAAACATTTTAAATTTTAAAGTTGTGGTTTAAATATGTGGTACATAAAATATAAGAAAAAGAAATATATTTTTTTTAGTGAAGTTACCTAAAAGTAAAACTATTTACTCTGGTTTAAGGAAGTAAGGCACTTTAAAACAGCAAGTCAAAATTTACGTGTTGATAGGACGTAAAAGGAACGAAAACTAACTGACTTACTAAAATGATACAATTCACGTTAAAATAACATGTCAAGGGTTACATCAAGAAATATTTTATGAATCGCTATGCAATACATTTATAATATATATCCATCAGTCAGAGTTCAAACCAGTGTTGCAGTGCCAGAATTTTCAGTGCCGGAGCTCTAAGTATTTAAGACCCATTGGTTCATCCATCCGCTCCAATTAAAGCGGGGGGTCCGTGGGTCCTCCCCCGGGGACCTTCGAGTTTGAAGTGCAAAATAACGCTATTTTTTTACTGGCAGAAATAATAACAAAATTGCTAACAGTGGCGGAGCTTCCGCTCCTGCCTCAAGAGCAGTGGCGGAGCGTCGCACCACCTCGCTCCCCCCCCCCCCCCCCCCCCCCCCCCCCCCCAAACTTCAAACACTGGTTCAAACTAAATTCTTCGAGTACCACAGAAATCCGTTAAACAATAGGTTCGTCTTTACCGCAAGTATTTATTACGTAGAAGTAACAATTAATTTGTATGTACTAGGATGTAGTTAGCCAACTACTAGCAATATGTCATACAGGAAAATATTTTCTTGCACTTACCTATCAGGCAGGAAAGGTAGTACGGTGACTCGAAGCAATATCCATAGAATAAATCTGCTCATCATAATGTATTCAAACGTGAAGTTCTCTCGTAAAGCTTTCCAAGAATAATGACTAGGATGGTTTCTGTGTTGACAGCTGTAGGAAGATATAGTATTTACTTCTTAAAACAAAACACGTAACAATGAAAGCTTTGTTGGCATTCGTAATTGCATTTTTCAGTGTACACTGCTCATTAAGAAATATATGTTTTATTGTCTTAAGATAATATTACTTAGAATACTTCAAGAAGCACACATCTGTATAGGTACTTTCAACAATGGTCACACTTTTAATAATGTACAAATTGCGTAACTGTCGATGAGACAAAATACATTTTCGAAAATATCTTTTAGCTATAGAAATAATCTTTTTATGTTGGTCAACGCGTTAAAACGTTTATAAATACACCAAATAATGACACCACCATCCTAAGGCAAGGAAGCTTGCATATTGTCGATAGGTAGGTTATTATAGACAGTGACAAAATCTATGTGAAAGTAATTGGACAGGGAATCTGCTAAGGCATTCATTAAGTAAATATCCTAGCATTCGCTGGAGACATTTGGTAAAACAGGCGAAACTAAATTAAGTTAACGAATGGATAATGGTGAAGCTAGTGTTTAAAATGCTAAAATTCCGTCTATTCATTAACAGTTTAAGTAACAAAAAATTAATGTTTGTAGGGTAAACCATACTACTAAAATGTTAACATTTTAAAACTTAAAAATGCTTTTGTTAAAAAAGCGTTATTTATAACTAGAGAAACTTGCTGGTTTTAGTCTCTGCTATTTCAGTAAAATTCACGCCAAAATAGCTCGCCACAGACGGAAATAAATGTCAAATGTAATTTTTTTAACTTACCCAAAATATAAATAATTTACAACAGAAAAAATATTTTACTAGAGCGAAAATATAAATCATGATACCATTTATTAAATAGTAGCTAACAATTCCATGGATATTTTTCTTATTTACAAACATATACTTAACTTCATGGAAAATATTATGAAAAATACAAAATTATCTGTTTACTATAATATTAAGTACCTCATTGCGTCTGTTGACGCTTTGAAACGTTTTTATTTGCGAGTAAATATATTTGTTACGCACCAATTTTCAAAATAGTTACAGTTTTTATTTTACGTGTCATCCATTGTGTAAAAAAAATTATATTAGAACTAACTTTTCTTAGGTCATCAAACATAAAATGAATAGCTTGGCAATGTTCGTTAAATATAAAATTGTGTTTATTTCTGCAGTCTTGCAGCTTTACTGAAGGTTCCTACCGAAAGTGTTCATAATTGTTCATTTTACAGGATAAGTTACAAGCAAAGCCACACTTTTTAGTAGCATAAGTCTGTATCTGTCACATAACTCGTTTTCGTACGTGACAATTTAAACATAAACTGTAATAAAAATTACTGAGCAACATCGACTGTGGTTTAGTCCTGTTAGGGATTATAGACAATTATGTTTGACAAGATAGTCGCTTACTAAGCGCTAGAAACACGTTGTTGCGTGGTTGTAATACGTTAGTGTGTTTTGTAGAACTTTTACATGTGATATCCATACGTAATATAAAGAAATATATTTAATATAATAACGATATTAAACTTCCAAGACATGTATTTTATATTATATGTAGTGAACACTTTTTTTTTTGGGGAGGGGGGAGGTGGAAGCATGATTTCATAGGTTTCAACAGACTCGGATAAATTATCTTTCATGCTCGCTGCTTAACTTGCTTAAAAGTGAATTGAGTAAATATTATTCATATTCTCACTATTCAATGTTCTTTCCATATGATACAAAATTAATACATTTTCTGATATCTCCAAACCCCCTCCTTTCATTAAACAACTGCCAACTTCAAAATATCATGAACAATAATATCTTGCGTAACTTTCCTTTACTTCTGCATATTCTCAAACATGTTTACTAGAACATTAACTCTGAAGGACAAATTAATTTTAGTCTTTATTGTTCTTACCCGTCACTGTTTCAATGAAACTTTCTTTAGTTATGTTATAAGCAGACGATTATTTTTGCCAACAAACTTCTAAATAATGAAAAAGGCTTTACTTATATCAGATTTTATTTCGGTCATTCTATTTGCTTTTATTTAAAGCAGGATTTCTTTTCTCTTATTTCGACTAACCACTTACCGCGAAACGTTCCGAAAATTCAAGACTGCGTAGCTATCATAAATTACGGATCTATTGCTCTATACACATAAGTGTACGACTACATTACGGTAACACGTTAGACTCGCAATCGAGAGGACCCGGGTTTGATCTCCGGCTCCGGCCGTCTTGATTTCGTTTCCAAGGTTTTTTATAATAGCTCCAGGTGAATTCTGGTATTGTTCCTTTAAGAAAGCCCCCAGTCGACTTATCTGCCATGTCATCAAGTTGTGTGTCTAATTACCTCGTTGTCGACGAGACGTCAAGTCCAATTATCTTACGGTAATATTACATTATTTTGTAACTTATAAATATATAAACGGACTATTACACGTTCCTAAATTAAAGTTGCTTACTAATAGAGAGTTTTACTTTATAAAAATTTCTATCTTAGAAGATATTTGATATTTATCAAAAGAAAAGACAATACCTCCTTCCACGTATATTTCAAATTTACATTTAATCTTTTATCTAAACATCGCTCATCGAAATAATTTTTTAAATTATTCTTATTATCATAAAAAAATTATTTATCTCGCAATTTGTCTACTATTTGACTAACATAATAGTAATCAATCCAGTCTAGTATGCATACTGTCATTTTGACACTTCTCTCTCCTGCAAGCCATATAGTACATAATAGAATCCAGTGCTCAATTGACAGGGGAGGACATGCAGTAGTACTATAATAGGACTTATGCAAAGCCTTTGATACGGTTGTCCATGGAATATTGCTAGCTAAGATTTAGTGCAGAGGTGTAAGAGTAGTCTCATTGCAAATCATTAAGAGCTACATAGCTGGCAGAAAACAATTTGTTTCTGTGTGTGGTATCGCAGTGACCACTGTGATGTGACTACTGGAGTAACACAGCGTTGTGTGCTAGGATCCCTCTGGTTTCCATTTTGTATTAATCATATGTTTAAACTTAATTTAATTGGTGTTTTGCAGCTCTATGCTGATGACGCCATATCGACAGAACCCTTGAACTACTGCAACAAGATTTAAACTTAATTTGTGAATATTTTAGACTAAATTAACTCACTTGAAACGAAAAAAGTATTTTTTTTTGCAACTTTATGTCCTACAAATTTTCAGCTATCCAACCTAATTTTCAGTCCATCCCAATACTTCAAACAAAATATCTAAAATAGTTAGGTTTAATTATTGACCGACATCTTACCTGGCAGGACACACTTAAAAAAATTCTTCCAGTAATAGGTGGCATAAGAAAGCAACACGAACTAGGTATCCACATACGGTTATATTACTAACGTATTATTGTATCGTTCATAGCCAGCTTTAGTAATTGAGTCATGTTTGGAGTACAGCTAAGCTAAACACGCTTAAAACTGCAAACAGACCAAAACAAAGTGTTGAAAACTGTGTTCCGACTATCTAGAGATCATCACATTAAATATGTATCCATCCGTAAATAGCAACATATTGCCTATTAAACAATTATATTCTCAGAAAATACTTGTCACAATACATTAAATTATATCTGAAAATAAACTGAAATCAGGCTTTCCGCACTAATATTCCACTCGAAGATCTGATGTTCTATACTTGCACTTAAAGCATGTCAATACGAGATGTGGCCTAGCTGCCCTGATCTTTGCTGGCTATAAACTAGCCTATATATCTCACTTTCCAAAGAAATTTAAAAAATAAAAAATTTAGGTTTATTAAAAAAATTGAAATCTTGGCTCATTAAATAAATTACTAACTAGAGTTGTATTCTGTATATTCAATCAAATTTAACCTCTGCAGTTGGAAATCGAATGGTCATGAATGTATGATACATCATATCTTTATTATTTTGTAATATACATATGTGCCTGGTGGTGCAAAAGGTGCAATTATGTCCTGTCACTATAGTAACAATCATTATTATTGCTGTATATTGTATGTATGTGTGTGACCAACAAAGAGTTATATGTTACTACCATGTTTATCATTGTCCACTTAATAGGCTATTTTCTGTATTATCTTTCGTAAAGGGTCTAAATAAGCCACGTCACTGTTACCAACATTATCATTATTACTAGGTTATTTTGTGTCTCCAACTAAGACAGATTTGCTTCTATCATGTTTTTACTATACTATTATATGTGTATAAAACTGATATACTTCTACACTATTGTACATTTATGCTACTAGTTCTCTCTCCTTACCGCCGACAGATTTATCTTGTTATTTTAGAGGTATCGTCTCCAACTAGAGTACACTTATTGATCAAGGAGACCCATATTTTGTGAATGTAATCATTAACCTATGTGACTCTTTGCAGACAAATAAAAAAACAGAAATAATACTTATCACTATGATTTTGTATGGTCCTCTTCCAACGTAAGAAATAACGTATTAAACTTTTAATATAATTTATCCATAAACTTTTACTACTTCACATACAAAAGAATTTTTACATTATTATATTTTTATAAATCCATAGAGCTCAGTACAATAAAACAGATCACACCCATGGAGGTAATAGTCTATGGAGTGGAAGCATTTGAGCAAATACACGGTCATGTAAGTTAGGTCTGGACCACGGTCGTAGAAGAACAGGTCTGGACACTCGCCTATCTACCAATGTTTTTTGCTCGACTCCCTTGTTGTTTGGCTGTAGTTCGTCAAGTTTCCGTGAATGTTGTATTTTTGGCGCTGTAATCCGGGCGGTCAGACTCAAACTGAACCCACTTTTTCCATTGCTAACATAATAAAGTAAATAAAGATTTCTTGAGCCATCATTTATAATTGTGAGCAAAGGAGTATTTCATAAATTGATAAAAATACGTTTTGATAAATTGTTTACCTTATTGGAGGGAAGTTTGAGCTCGACCGCCCGGATTACAGCGCCAAAAATGTATAGCATTATCGGTAACTTAAAGAACTGCAGCCAAACAAGAGTGTCAAGTTTCCAGGCGAGTTTCCAGACCTATTATTCTACGGCCGTGCCCTGAGCAAATGTGAAGCCTCTAGCAGACGACGTAGCAGCATATTTTTTTTTATTTTTTCTATGCGTAGCAGTGACAAAAACGAACACACTTATATTTGAGGTGAATTGAACTGTTTTAGATTTTCTTTAAATACAATATTACGGTGAAAGCTTGTACAGCTTTCGGCTGCTGTAACAGGTTCGGCAGGAATAACTTTTCACAGTAAGAAACTTTTATTTACATTTATTAAGTTTATAATGCATATGCATATAGTACGAGATAACTTGTCGTTTACAATTTGAAAACTGTGCTGTCCCACCTGGTACTGCTATTCATTACTGATTACGTAAAACAATAATTTTATGTTTACTTTTTTAATGCGAACAATAGTACAGCATTACATTGCATTGATTTGTGCTGTTCTTATGCCACCCACAATATAGCGACTTACGTAAAAAAGCGCTATGCAGATGATCATGCTTCACATGACTAACCTGGCGATATACGGCGGATGCCACTCCATAGACTATTACCTCTATGATCACACCACAGAATAAATAACGAGTAAGTATACCATAGAGGTTATATTTACTCTAAGAAGTATACCTTCCTTGCTCTGTGATCCAAAGAGCTATATAGCAAACATAAAGGGGCGGAAACAGCAATCTCCAAGGCTCTGAGGTGAAGCCCAATTGAACGTAGTATTTTGACCCTATATAAAATGGCGGACTCTTATATCCGGTCGAGAGACGAGAGCGATTATGCTAATTTAAACATTATTACAGTATTATATATTACAATAATTATTGGATTTTTTTCCTGTGTTTAGCGGGAATACAGTGGAGCTATAAAGTAACTGATTTTATGCGAACAAAATTATGTATTTTTAACATAATGAAGGCCACACTGCTGTTTGCCATGATTTCTGGGGTCAAAACAGCCATTCAATTGGGCTCCACTTAGGAAGCGTTTCCGCCCCTCTATGTTAACTATATAGCTCGTTGCTGTGATCACACAAAAATTTATAGAGTTCTTTTTAAAATATCCACATTTCATATAGCAAGGCTAAAAAAAAATAGAGAATATTATTTTAACGATTAATAGAAAACTAAATAGGTAACTATATTTATTTTTTTTTCCCCAATTTATTTCCGTAATAATAATATTCCCTAAAATTATGCAACAGTTCATAATGATACAAATGGTCTTAACTAATCAAGTATATAGTTTGCTTTCTGAGATAGCATTTGCCATTTGTCAAAAGATGCACACATGCGTGGAATATATATACTGCTTTTTTTGTCACCATGTTTGAACGCAGTTTTACATGACATTCACGTTAAATTCAAAATATTTAAGGTCCCTTTAAAAGGCATTAATCACTAATAAATATAATTAAGTGTACACTCAGATATTAACTTTTGACAGCAATAGATTTGCCTATCACATACCATTTATGTAAACAAGTGACGGAAAGCTAGATCTTGACTGAATGGAATAATTAATTAGGTCTTTAAACATGGTTACTTAACAGTAAACAGCTTGTACAATGTGGTTAAACAAAATACACTATATACCAACACCAGACAGCTTGTAGAATTCTGAGACAACTCTGTGTTTCCACCTCAATCCTACAGATAAAAGCACACTCTCTGTACATAATTAATATGAGATTTTTACCACTAACAAAACAAGGTGGTGCAGAAATCTATTGTTTCAGTGTTTATTGCTAAGATCGGAAAAATATGATTCGAAGTAAATTGCAGTTCACCAAACCTATAATCAAAAGAAAAATTTTAACTGGAATTTAAAACAATTGTTGAAATCCGTCTACCCGACGAATTAGAAAACAATTAGAATCGTTGCGTATCATATAAACACAAAATGAACTAGTTTTAAACAGCCGAAATGAAACAAAGAAAATATATTGTATTTTTCTCATAACTAATTGCTTATAACTTTCTACGCCTCCTCCATAGAAAAACATAAAACAACCTCCATAGACAATTTTACACGAGAAGAAATATCTCAACTTGTTCCCAAAAGTACACAAAATGTTCTTCTCGTTCGTGTTATTTACACTGTTTTCTACATCCTCCCATCTTGAGTCCCTGACTCAACATAACATATATTATAACATTATTAAGATGACATGCAAACACAAAAATAAAATTAAACCTTATAATTATAAAATCCTGCAGGTGGAATAATTTTAATGACAACTCTATCCCAACAACTTCAAAATCTGTAGCATCACGAGATCTATGTGCTGGTAAGGGTGGGGTTACTTGTTCCACATTATTTGTCCTGAACCTTCTGCAGACTAGGTACCTTTTCATCACAGAACACGCTGTCTTTAGCCTCTTAAGAACCAAAACATACATGAAACATTAATCATTTCAATAGACTCAGTCGCTGGGTCTGTGTGCTCCCACCCTCTGAGCTCCAATTTTGCCTCCTGAAAATTATCTGTTGACTCCTCTATGAATTAACAGAGTTCTTTCCTTTCTATGCTCGTTACACAATTATCTACATAGAAACATTTTTTTCAGCTTAATAATTACTTCTTCAGTGTATTAATTCCGCCCAATTAAGCAATCTTGCAAATGATGTTCAATTACAATGCCAAATAGGAAAGGGCTAGAAGTAACACCACATACTACTTGTCTATCTTCAGCTTTCCATAAGAAACGTACAAAGTCCCTATCCCTCGCACAAAGACTAATTTGTAAGAAGACCTTTCTGATATAAGATTTAACTCCAGCTGGTTTTCTTCTGAACAGAGGAAGAAGGGGAGGTATGGTTTCTATCAGATTTGTTCCTTCCTCCAGGCAGTCGTTAAGAGAGGGGTAGTGGGACACCTTAAAAAACATCAAACACCGGTCTCACCTTTGTTGTGCCATTGTCTTTTATCACAGGTGGACGTGGTAAATAACGTCCATCATTTGGGCTGAAGTTTTTTACTTTTCTATAACACCATCTTCATTCCATTCCTTAAAAACGTGGGAATAAGCATCACATATATCCATGGAAGATAACTTTCGAGAAAGGTCTCTTAGATATTGTAGTTTGTAGGTAGACAGGGATGCCCTTCTATCCAGGGGAGTTCTAACACATATCTTCCATCTCCATTTCTTCTAACGCATCACTAAAAATTTTCCTTAGTAAAGTATATTCGATCTTCTTTCGTCCTTTGTGCTTCAGGGTCACCAATACTCAACACATCAAGCTCCTTAAGTGTAGAGATTGGGACCATTGAAGAGAACAGGGTCGACACAACTGTTGTTTGTGAACAACTTTTACGTGTTGGAATGTTCCCTTTCAATGTCCACCCTAAATAGGCATTGATGGCAACTAGCCCATTTTCCAAGATAACTCTCTCTCCAGTTAACTGTTTACCAGCAACATCTGCTCCCACCAAGACCTGTATACGACTGTTATTTTTTACCTAAATACCGACATTTCCCACAGTACTATTACTTGCACGAACATCCGCAGAAGGCACAGAACAGCAAATTACATCTTGGTCAAGAGCATCAAAGCTGCATACATAGTCACTGCAGAGACTTACAAGTATGACATGAAATTTGTTATGTAGGACTTTATTGGACCGTTGTCCACCGAACAAACCATGCCTGAGTTGCTCTTCACCAACCGACTGATACCCCATTTCTACTGCAACATTCTTGGAAATGAAGGATCGTTGTGAGCCAGTGTCAATAAGAATTATTATGTGTCGTTCACTTGTTTTCCCTTTTATTCTAACAAGAAGTGTTTGTAAGAGAATATCAGAATAGGATTGGTTGGACAATATTTCATTTACATTGTCAGATAAGGGTTTCACAGGGGGTTCTGATTTAATCCCTTCAATTTTAGGACACATTAGTGGTATGTGCCTAGCACCACAGAATACACATGTCATTTTGCAACTCTTCGCAACATAACCATTGGGTAAGCAAATGAAATATATTATATTACGTTTCTCCAACATGGTCAAGCGCTTCGCCTTGAAACAGTCTCCAGAGTAAAGTGCACCCTGGCAGAAAATACATGCAAAG
>PNEQ01091344.1:0-10253 GCA_003012365.1 Medauroidea extradentata | reverse complement strand
TCATCATGTTTCGGATGTGCTTGTAGTCACGTCGGCCGCCCTCGAAGGGTTAAGACGCAGTTGGGACAGGTATCTATGACGTAGTTTCGGCGGTTTTCCCACTATGAGCCACCCGGGCTTTGAGTCATCGGCCAGCCCTCAAGGTGTTACGAAACAGCCGCCGACCACTGGCCTCCAGGAACATGGCACGCAACAATATTAATGCTAGAAATTCCCAGAATACGTTTATAATATTCCTGTTGGAAAAGAGAAATTTGTCTGAGTTCGAATAAGCTTGCTTTGTATTTTGGGTGCATTAGTTTTCAGTATTTTCAGTTGATTATGATTATGATTTTTACGCGCTCTAGCATATTTCAGTTACACGATTATATAATAACGATTAAAACAGTAACATTTTTAACTGATAGATTTAACCTGAGACACGGGTTTTATAATTGCTCTTCCTGGAATAGTAATGTACAATTATTTTTTATTCAATACGCAAAGCCATTAAGATACGCAAAAATCGGCACTAATAACGCGTAAACTAAATTTTAACTTATGCCAGTTTACTGGCAGAGAACATTTACCTGATAAACAACAATCAACTGCCAATCCTTAAACAGAAATAATTTAATCAATTATACCAGATGAATAAACATTTAACTCCATTGAAATTATTTATAGTACAAAACAAGTCTTCTGAGCAGAAAACTTTGCTTTATAATTGTGATACCGACCAAAATATTGAAAAATATATACATTAACACCTAAAATTATTACGTTCAATTATTGACAACAATTTGTTGGCACTTTTCTGTTGCATTGGCAACAGTTTACACTATGTAAGAAGTACGTAAGGTCTCTTTAGTGTCACCGCTTTCATACCATACATTTGATCGAATAACGTACGCCACAGTAGCCATTACTAAAGCTTGTTACGATTTTCACGGAAGACCATCATTGAATGCAAATACGATGGAGCCGGGAGGCACTAGAGACCTTGCTATAAAACGGAATGGGGTTGATCTAATGAATATTTACTGTCTTGTTACGTTTTATTTACATTTCAGTTTTATGACACCATGAAGACGTCTAGAATGTTCAAATGCCGAGTTTAACTGCCATCCTTCGGGTTTTCGACAGATTTTTACGTTTTGTTACTAAGCATCAATGGAAAAATTATAAACTACAAGATCAACTAGACAATATATACTGGGACACAAATATTTCAAAACGTTATTTAAAAACACTGTTCTTAATTATCTCAAGTATACATTAGCAACAAAAATTCCAAGAAGCAGTTTTTCTGGAATCTGAAACAGTTTGCAGCGAATCAGAGATAAACATTTAGCAAATTGACATGAGTTTAATTATATCTAAAATAAAATTATAAGACAGTGAAAATAACAGACAATTACAAAAATTATTAAATGTGAGCGTCTTTAACAATATTATTAAGAGCTACAGATGAAACCGGTATAAAACTACAATTTTGGAAGTTTAATAACAAATATATTTAATTTAAATACTCATAACCACCATAAACAGACACGAGAAAAAATCAGCGGGTTCACTGACAAGTTAGACTAGTCTCCAATAATGTCTGTTTACAGACACAGACAACAGCTGTTCATTAGCTGCTCGCTGAGACAGCGATACTTACAGCCCACGATTTTTCGCGAAAAGAATTCTGCAACAATTTGTTTTAATGCCTTATGTGCACATGTACAGCCCTGTTTCATGGTCAGTGATTGGCTGTTTCTAACTCTCAGCGTCTAGGCTTCTACCCGCAAACCACAGACGTGTGGTGTCGTACCAACCTTGTTCCTGTTGGCACAAGTCAAATGAGCCACGTCCGTGCAATAATACATTCTGCCAATAACCATGAAGCAAAGCTTCACACGGGCACATTAGGCATTTAAACAACCTGTTGCAGAATTCTTTTCGCGAAAAATCGTGGGCTCTAGCAATACTATATGTATATGAGTGCTCCTGGATTCAGCTGAATTTTTTATTATTGCATAGGAATCATCTACGAGTTGTTAAATATGTCTACGGAAAATTTCGTAAAGTGATACAAACTTACAGTTTATTGAAGTCCAGCTCATGCCAGAATGGAAACGCGAATATTACAAGTTTCTGTCCATTAAGAATTGTGGTAAATTATGTTGCATCATTTTTTTACATTTTATTACATTTTGTATTAACTATCTTTCTTGTTTGTTTGTCTATCCGATAACAATGAGCTAGAGACTTGAAAATTTAGCATGGATCAGAACTGTATGACAAGGAAACTTTCGCGACCGCGATGTCCGAGTGGTCAGACCACTCGCCCAACCGGGTTCGGTTCCCGGATTTTCGCATGGGGGAGACAAGCCGGACGATGTCGCTGGCTGGTGAGTTTTCTCGGGGATCTCCTGTTTCCCCCGCCCCTCTCATTCTCGTGCTTCTTCATCGTCGGGTCTCAGTTCATGTAATCCTTCGAGGTATGCAGGTTACCTACAGGCTCCCTTTAATAAAATACGCAACTTTCGTTTCCGGCTGTCTCTCTGTTCGGCACATATTTTGCTATCGATTCCAAACTAACTTCTGAGTGTGCTTAAGACTTTAATCATAACATAGAACTGGATGACAATGCAATATAATAGTAATAAGTTTTAAATGTATAGGGTTTAAATTATAACATATATTCCAAATTTCACAACACTAAAAAATAATATTTAAATAAGACATTGATATAGGAGCCTTTTAAAAACTGACTAATATGATTCAAATAATTTCTCTTATGAAAATACTTGCAATATTAGAAACGAAAAACGCAATGCGCATGCAATATATAATTGATGTACGAATAATTAATCAAAGTCATTAACAATTTTATTGCACAGTAGATGATATGAACTGTTTCGTGGGTTTTCGAAACGACAGTTACTCACTACACTCCTTATTATTCTTTGCAAGCACTCTATGTATTTGTTTTAAATCTTACAAACAATTTTATGTAACAAATTATAGGATTACACTGTTTATTCCGTTTTAAAAAAACATAGTATTGTATATTAATTATTTTTCAATTTAAGTACTAACTCTGTGAAAGGACGCAATCGCCAATATTTTTTGTGTTTTATATAGTTTTTTGTTCTTTTTCTTTTTTGTTTGTCATTCAACACAAGTTTTATCAACAAAACATGTGCAATGGCGTATGTCCATAAACCCATAAACATAGTTGATAGTTGTATTTTAAAAATGAAACTACATTAAGCTTTGAGTCGGCGATTTCAGTGAATAGGTTTTAAGTCCCAGAATAAGATTTGGCATGCGCTACGAATCAACTTTGTAGTATCACGGTCCAACAATGTTAAACTACAAATCACTAGAGACAACTGATTTTCACTAATATAATTTACCGGTTTGTTTCAATAGGGCACATAATGTGCATATATACTGCTCAGCTTCATGCTTAAATATGCAGTGTGTGCGCACAGACGTCTTTCACTTCACTGCTGCTATTAGAGTGATGTAACTGCGACATCACACGTCTGTGACTTGCGCCTAGAGCTCCACGACGCTGAGAGTATATATATATATATATATATATATATATATATATATATATATATATATATATAACCATGAATGAAGCAGATCTGCAGAAGTTTACGTAATGTATTCTAACAAGCGAAAATATCAGGTCCCTAAAAATCACAGATAGTGAAGTTTGATCCCAAGAATATTCCGCCAACCGTTTTTACTTGTTTATAGAAAACCAAGCTGTTATGAAAAAAAAAAAGTAGGGTATCTTATAACAGTAATGTGATTGTAGACAATGTTCGTTTACAATAAATCAAATTTATAAATAATTGAAATCACTTTATCGCCAGTAAATTAGGATTTCGCTTTTGAAACAATACACACACACACACACCTGCATACACACACACACATTATATACAGTCAACTCCCGATTATCCGCAGTAATGGATGAGGCTGATGCCTCAGATTAACCTGAATCGCGGATAATCCACTTTTACCCTTTCTTAGATCTCGGTAGAAAGAAAGAAACGTCAAATTCATTCCTGCAGAAAGGCAGCAATTTAATACAATAGACTCTCGATTATTCGCATTAATGATTAGTGGGTATGCGCTAATAATCTAATATATATATATATATATATATATATATATATATATATATATATATATATATATATATATATATATAATAAAAAATCACGGATATCTTATTTATCCAAGATAAAAAAAACTCGTTAGTCCATTCGTGCGTGACAGGCGGGATATTCTCGTTAATCCATTAATGCATGGAACTAATTGTTTCGCTTTCGCCTGCTGGAAAATACTAAAATCTTCTTAAATCCTTCCAAAATACGGTTGTGGGAATAACACGTTGGTAAACATTATGCGAGATAACACAGCGTGTATTTATAAGTAAACCCAAACAATTTAATTTTTTAAATTTTTTCAATTGTTTAAAGTGAGATATTTTGCGCGGATAATCCGTAAATAGGATAATCCACACACGGATAATCGGGAGTCTACTGTATATATAAAACATTTACAAAGTCACAATTCTATAAAGTAATTGTATTGAAATTTAGTGCCATAATTTTAATTATCAGTGTCTCGACTTGCTGCATGGTATTGCACTTTCGCACAAGGAGGAGAAATAAACATGCTTATTTACATATGTATATCTATGACAGCTTTAATTTCTCTGCCGAGCTACGCGTGCAGGATCGTTTGTACTGAGTAGTAGGTGCCTTGATTGATCACATTTTGGTTTCGGGGCAGATAAGGGGGTAACTGCAAGTTTCAAACGGCCTGTTTGTTCGTGGGTGGTCGACAAGTGACGTTCAGTCACAGAGTTATACTTTGAAATGCCGCCTGACGTCATGTTAGCTAGTCCACTGCCTGAAGTGTTTTGAGAGGGACTATTACCACTGATTGATCGAGCTCACTTGGACTCCAGAAGCATGTCTAGTTTTACAGGGAAAACTGTTTATTGATCACCAGACAAACAATGATTCAGATGTTAATTATTCAACAATGGAACTACAGCAATTTAACGTGAGGCCGTTTTCAAGAGCCAATACTTATCAACAGTATTTACGACGTCACTGTCATACCAATTACTTGTAATGAAGTGGCAGCAAAGCATGTTTTAGACATTGTCCCAGACAGCGTATAACTAGAGGCACGAATGCTTCGCGTATTCATCAGGCAGCAGCCTAGACTTCTCAGAACTACACATGCTCTGGTAACAGTCGAATATTCATTGGCTTCTAGCCGTACAAGCCGGTAGTACTTGATATCACCACGAATTGTTTCGTAATTTATTACTGGCTAGTAGTTGTCAAATATGTATCAAAACAGCTGTCATCAAATCACAGAAGTGTCAGTGAAGTATACATTCTTGACGTTCACCCTGACCTAGAATCAATACGCGAAATAATCGTGCCTCTGCCCATAACGTCTTCGGGAAGGAAAGAGGACTCCCATGTATGACCCCCAAGATTGATGGATCGAGAGGGGGGAGGTGACGTGGCTCTTCCTGTCGCCTGCGTCAGGTTGAGACGTGTTCTCGTTACAACGCTTTTAGTAAACGCATGTAACATTGTAAGCTGACTCACATTGCTTCTAACATAGGCATTAGCACATAAAAGCATACTCAATATTATCAAAATGTATAGAGAATTTATACAGTGCAGCAAACCACGAGAAACTACGATACACTTGAAACATTTCCCAGATACACATACGAATGTACCGCCGCACAATGCCATGTGCGCGCGCGTGTGTGTACTCCTCGTTAACGAGACATCAGAGGAGTGAGTTATGAACTTGGAGACCGCAGCAAGCTCTGGTATGGTGACAAGAGGGGTCGTGCCAACAGCGAAACTAACTACCCTTTTTCTCACACATCCAAACCTACTTTGCAGGTCCACTTCCTTCTCTTCTCAAACCAGACAAGCGGCAACGTGCATGAAAAATGTCCAAGAGGTCAAGTGGTCGGTTCCCACTGATCGCACGTGAGAATTTTTTCCCACATGCATTTCCATTAAAATTTCCTGTCAATTACAATAAGACATGGGAAAATACTGATTGCCTAATGTATACTGCATGGACCTGCAAAATTCTTGTCACGATTTTCTGACACCAAAGTCAGTGGATTAATTGGTTACCAGCGTCAAAATAAAATGATTCGGGTCGTTAGTCACTTGGATCGTGCCAGACAGATTATTGGCGAATGGAATGTAACATAAGAATTTACGGAAAATTAGGGTTTAGTGTATTGCCAAATTATAACGCAAATTCCGTTATAAAATTTTAATTTCTAATCCTTCATTAATGCTGTTTAGTCTGTTTTTTTTTATAAAAATGAATAAAGTTCTATTATTTACTATTGTTTTTCTAACAAGTAAAGAAATACAGAAGAAACACGCAAAGAATTTGCACAGCATAACTCTAATGACTGCTTTGGATATTACTTTTGAACTAAAAATTTGGCGATTTTTCACTAACTCTGCTCAAAGCGTAGTTAAAATTACCGTTCCGGGCAAGGTTGCCGTCTCTAAGTCCGTGGTATTTTATTGGAGACGGCTATGCCCTAATGAACAGGCGAGGATTTGGTCAAAATTTCGTGAAATGAGGAAGTGGTTTCATCACAGCAGTGTTATGCCCATACTAGTTAAGTTATTCAGAATGGTTTCTCAGCAGTTTCTTATCTATATGCCAAACACGGTATCACGTAGAGTTAACAACACGGCAGAATGAAACGAAAAGCATAATGCCACCTACGGCTTAAGACCGGAAAAATTCGTTGTCCTCGACCTGTAATCCAGCCTCCAATAATGCCTGTTTACTGAAGCAGATAACGGCTGCTTATTAGCTGCTCACTCAAACAGCGATACCACACGAGTGTTTTATTAGCTTAGTGTGACATGTATGTAGTTCTGTTCTGTAAACGTATAATAATGCGTTCTCTTACACAGCAAAGTTGTTGATATCTGCTCTTGTTGGCAGAGAATTATGGTTAGTAAAAAAATCACGAATTTCAATGAAGTTCCTGTACACCTTATAATAGGCCTAAATCATATGTCCTAAAAATACCTAAAGTAGCTCAATTCTGTACTAAATTTACAATATCTCACTATGCACACGAAACAAAGTCACGAATATTAAAGAATTAGACGAGATTTTGTCATTAGAGAAAGAAAAAAATACCATCAGGTTGCCTGATGGTTGCAAACAAGTTTCCCATGTGTTTCTTTAATATAATTTTGGACATTTGTATAGGTATGTTTACGTCTTCTGTTACGTGTTCTTCTTTCTTGAAACAGAACGAATTTCGAGCAAACAATATCTCAGATGATTACACGGTTATTTTATTCTAAACCCCACCGAATTCGTTTTGATGTTAGTCATGATTACATTGTTTTATAGCAATCGAGACAAAAACTCCGTCGAATACCATTGAGGGTCCGCTCTGTACTAGAATCCACTATAAACGGTTATTACATTTCTTTCTCAGTAATTATTTACAGTGTATAATAATACTTATACGTGGCGTCGTTTAATTTCGACACCGAGTGCCCGGTTGAGAAACAAGTTCACAGTTACTTTAATCAACCATTACAAATGGTTTCTGAACCACCGTGGTTTTCAAGCGTTTCATCCAGGAACACGAAACCAAATACCGTTCCGAGTACGGTTATACAACTTTCGATCACACACTGGCATTAGATGTTAGATTGTAGTAATAATCGAGCGCCGATACACCGTGTTTTCGGGTGCTTAACATTGCCGTGGTAGAAAAAAAAACATGTGGTTAGATTCGAAGGTTTTGATGCAAGATAGGAAAGTGTGTTGAGTTAAAATAGTCCCAACAACTTCCTAGATTTTCGCTCCTGAATCGACCAATCAACAAACCGCCTTATCAATAGGGCCTGGAAAGATTCGCGGGATCTGTGACCTGTAGACTGGCTTCCAAGAATAGCTGTTTACTGAAGTAGACAACAGTTGAACGTTAGTTTCTCGCTGACGCAGTGATAACACATTATTGGGACTGCATTTAGCTGGTTATTTGTATTGGTTCATCGATTTCCAGGAGATGTCAAATTAGTCAAGGGTCAACAGTAAAAGTGATACGAACTTAAAATTGTACGCATGCTAGCTTGCGTTCAGATATAGAAATGAAATTTCGTCAGCTTCCTAGATACCACGCTTTACTTGCATTAGGTGATCGGGTAGTTAAAGCGCATTTTAAACATACCTAAGAGAAATAATTTGTGCTCACGTCGTATATTTCAAGGTTACACTTTAGTAAGCCTCACAATTTTTTTTTTACAAACCGCAGAGTCGCAACATAAAAAGATATGATAAGATGAGTATTCATGGATATACTCCATTGCTTGCGAGTGTTGCCAAGTCACAGATAAACCCACAAAAACATAAAAATACAAATAAAATAAAAAATGCAACAAAATTACGAAAAAAAAAAAAATGTAAAACATCCCCATTGCAAAAATCTTTCAAAGATCATAAAAAGTTATCCTATGACCACAAACTTTTTGACTGGTATTTATTCACTTCGAACGTAAATTTCAATTTACAAAAACCGTCTTCTAGTAATGACTGTACATCAGAGACGAATACTGAAGTGTTCCAAGGCATGCACTGTTAATCAATGACTACACACAATTAGGGACGCCATTTTTTGTGAAAATATTTCTGCAGCAGTTTGCTTTAGTGCCTCGTGTGCACAACTGCGGCTATGCTGGTCAGTGATTGGCTGAATTTAACTATCACCTGTCTTAACGTTGTACTGCAAACCACGGACGTGTGTTATTCGTAGTAACCTGATAATTTTAATTAGGGCCAAATGAGAAACGTATTTACACAAATACATCCTGTCAATAACGAAGAAGCAGAACTGCAGAGTTGGAACTAAGCCATTGAAACAAGCTGGTGCAGAAACATTTCCGCGAAGATCAAGGGTCTCTACACAAAACTAAGTTTTGTCAGGGGCAGGTACATTTTTCTGCCAGTATCCCTACAAGCAGCAGGAATTTTATTTCCAAGTAATACACCTCGACTCCACAACACGCCATTATTGGGTGTGATCAGCAAGATCACTAGTGGCATGCATTCTAAGGGCCGTATCTATAAATGGCTTTCGAAAGCGCTGTTAGCAGACATTCACCTGGCAGCTTGCCAACTACTTGCATTCTATAAACGACTTTCGGGAGCTTGCAAGCTGACAGCGCTTCCACGTCCACTTGAAATGTAAATATGGCAACATATAACCTTTTCAATTTCATTGGATAGTACGCAGAATAAATATAAGAACGCACCCTGCAATTTTCGATCGTATTTTCTGACATTTAACGTTTGTTGTTCAATTAAATTAAATTCTTTATTGTCCCGTGGACTACACTGTGTACAGAAATTGTACCATAGTATAGGGCTTGTCAATATAAAATACATACATATATAAGGTAACTCGGGTGAAGATGCCACGCTTAAGGTTGGTTACGCCCACAACTTTGGAATACGAATGTACAAAAAT
Organism: Medauroidea extradentata; assembly: GCA_003012365.1. NCBI lineage: Eukaryota > Metazoa > Arthropoda > Insecta > Phasmatodea > Phasmatidae > Medauroidea > Medauroidea extradentata. The sequence continues at coordinate 685 of PNEQ01091344.1, read as the reverse complement.
ATAACAATAAGATATTATTTTCATTGGAGATTTGTGAATGTCAGAAAGGATCGATAAGCCTTCTAACATTAAAAAATAAACTAAAAATTAATGAAATGTTATACCCTACATGAGTGGCATGTTCCCCCAGTAGTACGGGTAAGATGCCACTTGATATGGGGGAAAATGCCACCATCTGTAAATAAACCAGTAAGATCACAAATATGATTAGTGCATTAGAAATATGACCTGTATTGGTTTGTAGAGCAAATATAACTTACGAAACTAAAAAAAAAACAACAATTTGCATGGGTTATTAAGTCCCCATTAAAGAACAGAATGGCACACATAAAACTAACACTTATCACAATGTAAATTATCAGAACTGCAATCTTCATGGAGCCATTTGCTACATGCAACACACTGGATCCAGTCGCACTTACGACCTTTTGTAGCATAAAAGTATCCATTACATACCGGACAAAAATCATCATCACTACCATTCAAATCATCTAGTTCATTGTCACTGATACTATCCGGGCAAGTAACTTCACTACACGAAGTCGACGAGCTCTCTTTCCTTTTTCTTTTCCTTTGGGGAGCAAGCTTGGTCATTTTTTGGTTGCTTTTGTTTTCTTTCTTCTTGCTCTTCATCTTCATTTCTTTCTCGTGTTTTGCTTGTCTCATTTTCGTACGTCTTTCCGGC
>PNEQ01091343.1:0-10253 GCA_003012365.1 Medauroidea extradentata | reverse complement strand
GTGATTTATCCGAGGAAACAAACGTTTCAATGAGTTTAGGAATGCTCTCGGTAGGTAGAGTGCTAACCTAGGAAGGTCATGCCGTGGTGTGCCATCTGTGGGCACTTCCTGTGAAGAGTGAGGAGGATGCTGGGAGCTCAGCTTCCCAGTCTTAGCTATCTGACTGTCGAAGTGATCGGACGTGTGCGGGGAGAGCTCCCGCAGGCACACGTGCCATGGAGATCCTTTAACATCGGGGCTACAGCACCTTTCTTTTTGGTAACGTGAGCCATCGGGCTGCGCATTTAATTTATTTTGTTCCGAATTTAGCTATATATTTTTTTACAGTATAAATTGAGAGTTGGTTTTTGAGGTGAGAGCCCACCGCGTGTGTTGTACAGGGATTTGTAACAGTGTTGCGTAGATTGAATCTGAGTATTCAATAAACATCGTGCTACTAAATTGTACTTTCATCATTTACTGGTAATAGTAATCCCAGGGTGCATCTAACAATACTTATATTTGGTGATTTTCACTCTTCTCTTCTCGTACCCACGACACTGAGGTAAGAGCTTGTAACTCTATCACTGAACCTTAAGCTAGCCGAGGACATACCGAATCCAGCAATATTCTACGGATGAATCAGAGGGCGCGTTTGTGCGAGCACGTGGTCAGCGTAGGTACAACGAGCACGTGGTATGTGTGTGAAGGAGAATAGTTCCACCAGAACTGTACTCTATCTTTTCCTGCAATTATTGTCCTCACTATTATAGGACATTGCTGTATTGTAGAAACACTGCACCAGTTCATTTTGTAATTTGTTTAAAGGTGGTTAACTTATATCCCATGTTGTACGATGTCGTTTTCTACAATATTGAACAAATTTTATTAAAATTGACAACTTGTGTCACAGAGTTTTATCACAAAAAAATTTTATTTGAACATCCATTTTTAATTACTAATAACAACACAAAAACTAACATTCAGTACCCAGTGAATGCAACTGGCCAAAGAAATATTTATTGGAAGACACGTGCCCTAAGGCTGCTGCAAACCTCTGAGTCCTGGTTAAATAATTTTGTTCTATGTATCCAAGTGCATATTAAGCGTACCTATGCACCACCACTGACATTGTCATTTTAATGTGGACCATGCTGCATGCCCCTTTTGTACAGTCCGTCTGGTGCACCGCAACCCAATACTGACCACACGAGGGATGGCACTACTGCAAGCACCATCAGCAAATATGGAAAAGTGCCATGTGGCGCCAATACAAGGGAATATGGCGCCCGACCCCGCAGACCCTGCAATGTTTCAAAAACATATTGAACCAGTGTTGTGAGATAGGCAGTGTTAATTACAGAGGCGAGGGGTAACCTTGTCTTGCACGTTAACAGCCCAATGAAATTATAATCGGGCTTAACCTCAACAGGGCGCAGAAACACCCCCTACGTGCTCGCCAACATGGACTCGCCCAAGCAACTGGGCTCTGCGCAAAATCATTATAAAAACTTAAATAATTATTCAGTGTTTGTTATATTTGTGACATGTTTTATATGCCTTTGTAAATAATGAACATCACTATATGTTTAATCTCTACTTTTCTTAAATTCAATTATGTAAATAAAAGTTATTTCACTATGCTCATTTAACATTAATAAACATTTCCAAATACCATTTGGGACCCTAAACCTTACACAAAGCTAATTCAGAATTTCTAGTGTCATAATTGCATGTAACTTGTAATAGTGTTTTATGTCTTGTGTAAGTTATGGCGCGTCCAGCGGCCAAGACCTCAAAGAGCCCGCGAAGTCTTCAGCAGTTGACGACTGGCGGCACATAAAGATGGTTCGGCTCTGGTTACCCAGACACCTTCAGTTTCTTGGTCTCAATCATTTAATGTGCAATAGTTTTTCAAGTCAAGGAACTTTTTTCATTACACATAACTTCAGTCCCTGAGGTATACCCCTCACCCCCGTCAAATAGGTTGTCGCCCAGGAGCTTACATCCGGAATAATTCTTCGTGCCATCAGGCCCTTTTGTGCAGCATTGCCTTTCGGAAGGACTGGGTCCAAGTCTGCTTAAGTCATAGCGACGAAGTTGTTGTATCAGTGGAGTAACGATGTAAGTTAACGTCAATAATAAATGCATATCCCTGAAATCTGCGTCTATTATTGACATTGCTGCTTCTAGACACATCAGGGTGCGGCACCCAACAACCAGACTCCAGTGTAATTGGGTGCACAGGAACCCGAAATCTCTGTCGAGTGTATTTCTTGTGTGTGTCAGGCGTGGAGAGAGCCTTAATACTCCCTAGACGTAAGTATTTCATGACGGAGAGTGAGGAGAACTCTAAAACCAGGCGGTCGGGAACACAACAGACAACTTTGCTGCAGTACACCGAGTGCAGCTCGCTGTTAATCAGCTGGTGCCTAGTCAGGAAAAGTACTGCGGTGTGGCATGCCGCGGGACACTCAGTTTAACCTTTACCGGTAATCTCCAAAATCAAGGGACCTCTCCTGAACTTTTGCCCATCAATTTCAGTGAGAGCCACATTGGTATATGACCCAGAGATGCCAATCTTGTGGAATGCATGTCAGTAGTGAGCAATATTTTGCTATTTACCCACCCGTTGTGAAGAAGCGGGGAGTTTGGATTCGTAGGTGCAAAATGGTGTTATTTAAGGAGTTTTCCTGGTAAAAACATCAATATTATTTTTATTTAATATCGTAAAATGGATACTGAGTAAGGCTGATAGTGTTTGAACAAATAATGTCAGCTTAACTAATAACAATCAAACTAAGCCTTTAGTTAGAGATAATTTGCAATACGGACACTTAACCTTGCCAAACCAAACAAACACAACGGAACTTCGCACACGCGAAAGTAACAAACAACGAGCGAAACAAAGCAGCACGGCCTAGATACATTGAGTCGTTATTGGACACTTCAAAATAAATTGTTGAGAAACATGTTTCTGTGATTTTTTCCCTCCATGTGTGACATCACGCATGAACAAATCTATGGAATCGCCAGATCACAACACAGCGTTTTGCCGCGATGTTATGTAAACAAACAAAAAAACCATTAAATTCATTAAATCCATAGTTTTTAAGCTACCATCCGTATTACTGTAGTCAAAAATCGTAGAAACTACGGAAAATCCGTAGTACTTGGCATCTCTGTATGACCCTTTCGGCGGTTATTTTAAATGCTCAAAAAACCACAAGGAAAATTTGCAGTATAAATATGCAGCGTGTGTGACCGTTACACAAAATACTTTCACAATACAAATTTAGCACTTGCAGCAAAACTGTTTATTTCAGTAATAAAAACTATTTCAAAAAACTGTTCACTTTAACATGAATTTTAATGTGTCTAATAATTATTAAACATATTATTACACTGAACACACCATAAAGCAGTCTAGTGAAGAGAAAGCAACTCACCTCTTATCATTGTTGACGGTTTTGCACATCCGTTTACTGCTTTCAACGGACGACACAGTCTCATCATGCTTCCTCTTGGCCTGAGTTGTATCACGATCGATGACCTCGTGATTCACAGTGTTCATCACATGCCGGTGCTTGCCCATGCTGCTTATCTCTGCTAGTGTAAGGCCATCGTCCCCTGAAGAGTCTGCTTCTTCCTCGCGCTCAGTCTTCTTGCAGCCCCGCTTGCTGTCCTCAGTTGCCATCACTCGCTCCCGCAGTTTTGGTTCCTCAGAACACGAGTTCTCCATTCCTGCCCCCTGCTGCTGCTTCTTTCTTTTCTTCTTAACAGGAAAGCCCGTCCTGTTAATTGTTTTCCTGCGCCTCGCCCTCTTCTTCACTGCTCCCGCCGCTTTCTTCAACAAGTCCGCTGCAGTCAATTTCGTTACATGCACTCGCACTTCTCGCATCACCTTTCTTTTTTTCATCGTGCTATGTCTATAAAATGATTTTTTATCCACAACCGACCGCAAATTTATACGCTTTGGCCTCGAGTTGTCCATGATTGCTTTGTTCCTCAGCAACAACCTGCTAGTTCTTGAAGTAATTGCCGATTGTTTCACTGGTGTCCATCTCCTAACACGAGCTGCCACCTTCTTTGCTGGAGAACTAGGTTTGGCATGTGAATCTGTACATTTTGTCGCCACAGACCCTAATTCTTGTCTAACATCTGACTTTGTTTTTGGAGAACTATGCTTAGTGGAAGCACTTTCTTCGTTGCAAGAAGAGCCAGTAGACACTACTGGCAATGCTGTCTGTTTCCTGGAGGAAGAGCTAATTTTACCCGCTGCAGGACCCGCCTTGCTTGATGGTGAAGATGACTTACCAAAGGCACCAGAGGCTTTCCCACAGCATAGTTTGGGAGGGGAAGAAACAATCTTGCTGGAGCTTATAGGGGACATTTTGCTGGAGCAGGAAGATGTCGGCATGCTCGTCTTGCTGCAAACAGACTTGCTTGTGGTAGTGGTGGTGGTAGCAGTGGTGGAAGTTGGCTGACACGTACTTGTGGAAACTTTGTTGGAAATGGTACACTTTCCTTGGACTGCAGTAGCCTTGTTACCTGAAGGCAGAACCTTCTGAGCGACTGAGTTAACTACAGGTTTTGAAGAAGGTGAACACAACAATGGCTTGGTGATAGACAGACTCGGCACTCCCAGCACTAATTCTAGGTCAATGTTTTTAGAAGGTTCGAAGATGCCGCTAGCCGGCTGCTTTGAGCTGCTGACATTCTGTGGGGCATGTATCATGCCTACAGTCTCCACCACTGCACTCATGCTTCTTGATGACGTTCGCTTGTTTGGTTGGGGAGCGCTGCTTTCTTCTTTGGTCTTTCCTGGTGAAGTAGCATTTTTTGCAAGTGTGCTGGAGATGACTTCAAGGCGATGTCTTTTCTTGGGTGTGGCAATGACAGAGGCTGAGGTAGTGTATCTGGTAATGCAGGCTTCTATTGCTTCGTCTATGGAGTTCCTTGATGCATCCTCTGTAGGCTGGCTATTTCCTTTGCAAGCACCTGCGGAAAAATGAATACCCATTCATCACCGGTGTGTGCATATTTTAAAATTTCATTTTTTTTATATGTATTTTAATAGTGGATAACACAAGAAATAACTCAAGAGGATCTACTCAATATAAATTAGCAAAGAACTCTGATTTAAGGTATCATTTAGATACAGTAGATATATGTACTCAAGACATGTAAATTTAAAATGTACTGTCATTATAAATAATTTACACCATGCAAGAGACTACTGTGTGTAATATTGTGTAAGCAGTGTGCCTGTCTAGGAACAATATATGTAGTTACAAATAATACTAAAAAAAAATAAATACCAAAACAAACAATGTGTTAGAGGTACGTTTACCATAAACTGGGGTAGAATGCATCAAAGTAAAAGCTTAGAACAACACTATCAATAAGTCCTTAAATAAATACCAAACATCCCATACCAATTGGATAACATTTGTCTAGTAATCTAAGAGTGTTATGCCCACTTAAAATTGTACCCTAGGCAGTGTGTAGGCTAATTACTAGAAAATTTTCATGTGTCTAAATACCATATGTACATGTTAACTTGCTGTAGGCCCCTTTAAAACTGTTGTCATACACATCTTAACTAGGAAATATTCACACGGTAAATTTATTTATTTCTGGTTGATAAAGGGAACTTAGATTTAGACTTTGCTGATGAAGGCCACAGATTCTTTTTATTAAGGCTATTTCACTCACTCACTAGTATTGTATACCGGTGTTGTATACATGTGTTGTTGTTTTACTTGATGTGTTGTTTTCTTGGAGAAGTATCATTGGTGTAGTATGTTGTGTTTTGTGTTGTGTTGTAATGATGTGATTGCTGTCACGTTTCTTCATAGTAGGTCATTGCTTCAGGATAGAAACCCTCCCAGTGAACTTTTAACAACCCTAACCTGTATGATAACCCAAAATACATATTTGTCACTGTGTCTTGTGTCAAGAGATACATACTCATATTGTTCACATCTTCGCAGTTGCTGATGGACAGAATTGACAGTCTAACTGTGGTCTGACTAATACATTTCTGATTGAGTGTAATTGTACAGGTGATGCTGTCTCTAGCAGGAAAAATAAATAAATCACATACATAAATATAATATCTTAAATTCTTCTGCTCAACACATAAATACTCATAATCTGGCACACAACTCAGATAAATGCACATTTTGCATGAAAATCACCTATAGCAAATCTTCACAACCATAACCGTAAGTACTGTAATTATATTCAGCAGACACTCAATAAAATCCTTCTAGACAGTATCCAAATAACCTCATCGCACTAACCTGCTCTTGAAAAATCTATGTGGACACAAAATGAAGAACCAGTCAGACTGTGGACTTACATAAGAGTTTAAGTGCATAATATTGAGCCTTTCCACAAATCTACCATTCTTTTCACTTAATTTGTAACAGTTCTCTTAAATAATAGATGTTATGATGTATGAGCCATCATTAAAGCCCTGAAGAAAGAGAGTTTATTTTTCCCCAAAAGTGGTGGTATTTATTTTAAAATTTGATGCATAAAAGCGAGATTATTAATACATTAAAAACTCACATAAAAGCATAAAAATTTAATACCGTACAATACTTATCTGATCAAAACAATATCTAAAAGTGAACTACTACAGAAATAATACAATACACTTAATATTAAAAGTTAAACAAAAAAGTTACCAAGTAAAATTATTGATATTAATTTAATGACTTCTGGTTTTGGAGTTTAAAGATGTAAAAATTCCTAATTACAGTATTTTAATTTAATATCACTTTTCTGTGAAATTCTAGAACAACTGTGAAACTATTCCTTGTTTAAACTAGATAGTATTTTAACTAATTGCAACAATTTAGTCTTCAAATGACAGCATTGTGAACATATCAATGTTGGCCTCTTTAACATCATTCCTTGTGTTCGTTAGAACATGGTTGTAGTGGCTTAACAGTCGCTCGCTGTCTACATGGTTGGTGGGTCTCCAAACAGCTTGCAGGACAGCTAGTGCAAAGCGGTGGTAGATCACGCTGAGAGCAATCAACATTTTTACAATATCTATATGATTTTCTGTCTTGCTTGTCTCTTGAACTATGTGTTTCAATTCTTGGTAACCTTTAAAAAGGTCAGTTTTGTCAAATTATTTCAATTCTGAGATGGTTTTCAAGAGGGGAATAATATTTTCACTCTGGTTGAGGATTATATCTTTTGGATTGAATAACTTCAGGGCTTTGAACGTTGCAGCAGAAGGGTCACTGTTCAGTTTTCCGTGAAGTTTGTTCATTGCCAGAGCTGCGGTCTTCTGGCACTCGTGCTTAGCTCGGATGTTGCACTTTCAAAATCTGAAGAGAAGATTCCCTTTGAAATGAAGTCTAAATCGTTTAGAATGCATTCCAAGTCATTATACAAAGTAAGAGCTGTGGGGTAGTTTCCTCCTTCAAGTGTTTTCACAAAGTCTGGTGTTTGGAATTTGATGAAGGTACATTGGGCCAAAATTACCTTAGCATCCTTGTCAGATAATGATGTCAGGTATTTGATGCCTGCATTGCTCACCTCCTGATATTCAGCCCCCCTGAAAAATTCAACAATGTGAAGAAAGTATTCTGCTATTTAAAATACTGATTCAAACCAGGGGTTAAACAGTGTCACTACAGGCATTGGAAAAAGTTTGGCAGTCTGCAATGTTTCTTCTTCAAGGTACTTCAGATACTGGTGTTTTCGTTTTCTAGTGTTAAGAAAAGCTGACTTCACATGCACAACTGCAGAGTTGACCTCACTAAGGCTACTACTTAACACATTCCCTACTATAGAGAGTTTGTGAGCCCAGCACTGTATGTGTTTTACATGCTCACCAAGCAACATTTGCAAACTTGTCACGCACTTTGTCACATACCTAGAGGAGTCTGAGATCAAGACCATGATGTTGTGGTACTGAATGCCATACTTGTTAATGAACTGTGTAATCACTTGGACACAGGTTGTAGCATCAGCCTTCTGCAAGAAATTTACAGATGCCACTACGATCAATTGGGAGTTTCAAATGTCTTGGTAAACACTCGAAAAAGAACCACAAACACGCACCTTCCTAATTTGTCTGTGGTTTCATCTGACAGTATATACAGAGCATTATCCCCAACAATTTCCTTCACACTGTTGAAGTGGTTTTCTGCCAGTTTTGCAGAGTATGTTTCTCTTAATGTTTTCACACTTGGCAAATCACCACCACCTGATTCAAGCGAAAATATTTTAAATATCTTACGTTTACAGTAAGTAAATATGATAAAAAAAAATTACGATTTAAATTTTTTAAACATTAACAAAATCACTCACAAAATATAAAACTTCTTACCTTCAACGAACTCATTCAACCAAGACCTCAAATTAGGGTCTTCTAATTTTTCTAATGGTATGTTGGCTTTGGCAAATGCTTCTATTGTCTTGAGTGCCATGTATTCAACATCTGGTTTTCGTCATTTTACACTGTTGAAAGTTTCGACAACGGATGTTTGTAACTTTCGATCTGAAGATGTGTTAGCATAATTTTTAAAGGCATTAGCATGCTTGTCACTTTTAACATGTTTGATCACGGAGTCTTTTCTTTCAAAGCTAACTCTGCAGTTACAATATTTGCACATGAAAGTTACCGCGTCAGACGCAATAAATACCATCACTTTTAAATTCTTTGCCGCTTTGCCTGGCAGAAACTTAATTTTTCGGCATTTTCAGAGCGAAAAAATTACATCTAACAATATTACCGCCTATTAACTCTCACGCGAATACATACAGGGGTAAACTAATCTCAAATAAAACGTCTCTCGTGGTCAACAAAAGGCATGTTCTTTTTTTTATCTACAATAGTGGCCTTCGTTTAGCTAGTACAGCCATATACATTTAACAGACGAACCCAACACGTCAATAAACATCAAAGGCAAACACGATCAACAAACAAAGTGGTGTTTAGATCACGAACGCGAGTGTGAATGTGGTTACGTTGACAATCGTGGCCGAGTACTCGAACCTGTTGCACATACAATCTATAGATACTATTGATACATCAATGTCCGCACACTCGTAAACACAGAAGAGAAGGCCGAAAAGAGTGATAAAACTGTTGTGTTTTCCGAATTCGCAAAAATTGCAGGAAAAATAATTAAATCGCGTATTGGTAAAAAAAAGTTAATATTCACGTTATTTTTGGAGTTTATCGCGATCGCGAATTCTTCCAGGCTCTAGCCATCATACATTAGGTGCAGCTTTTACGTGATATGGTCCCAACATGAATCAACTTACTTAACTTGGAAATTTTTTGCTGCTACTTCGTAAACTCAGCTGAACTACACTAGACCCTGATTTTACAGATACTTGCGGCTCCTCTCATCACATTCATAAAATTGCTACCTTCCTAAAACCAATACCGGCCTATTTTGCCCTCCCCTACCACCACCCCATAATCAAATATTAAAATTGCACATTTTCTGCAATGTGCCTCTAGTTGGGCCCCGACTTTCATAGCATTTTGTGAGAAATAAATTACTGTAATAAAATTAACATAATTTGGTATCAGTAGCCAGACGTTTTCGATCAAAAGCACGCCATAGAAAAGTAGACATGACCAACTCTTGCCCAAAAGAAAAGAGAGAGAGAGAGAGAGAGAGAAAAGCGAGCTTTCAAGTGTCTTCTCGTGAGCGAATAGTCAGACTTCCGTAGCGATTAATGGAAAAATAAGGCAAGTGATGGTTAAAATATAAATTTATATCAATAGCAGACATCTTACCATCAAAAAAACACTGCTGAGCAGTAGATATGACCGACACTTGGAAAATGAGTAAACCGTGCTTCCTAGTGTCTTCTTGTGAGCAAATAGCCAGACTTCCATAGAGTTTAACGGAAAAATTAAGTTGTTACACTTTCATCACTCTCTCCTAACACCTGTACTTTCATCCATTCTGGGAGTAGCATCAATATCACTGAGTCAAGACTTCTCACAGGTGAAAACCTCATAGGGGTAAATCTTGTATTTAGATGCACTTATCTACAGTAGAGTCCCGATTTAACGAACTCGAGAATAACGAAAACAGCGATTTAACGAAAAGATTTTCAGGAACCTTCAAAATATAACAAAAAAATGTATTAAATAACTAAGTGACTTTGATTAAATGAAGTATTAACTGTAATTTAAGTCCTTTAAAAATACTAGCACCGCAGTATATTCTTATTTCTCAGTAGAAAAGCTTAAACCATCCGTGGAGGGGGGGGGGGGGGGG
>PNEQ01091336.1:0-11983 GCA_003012365.1 Medauroidea extradentata | reverse complement strand
CTTGACTCTAGTCTGGCACTGTAAGGAGACATGAGAGGTGTAGCATAAGTGGGAGACGGGGTCTCCCTGTCAACGGTGAAATACCACTACTTTCATCGTTTCTTTACTTACTTGGTTGAGCGGAGCGCGTGACGTTGGGCCTCTCATGCCCCTCGGCACAGTTTTTCCTGTTCCAAGCGCTCAAGGGAACTCGGGGCCGCCCGGCGTCCTCGCGGCATCGCGGCGCGCTCCCGGGTTGCACATACCCCCGCGTGATCCGAACCAAGGACACTGCCAGGCGGGGAGTTAGACTGGGGCGGTACATCTGTCAAATGATAACGCAGGTGTCCTAAGGCTAGCTCAGTGAGGACAGAAACCTCGCGTGGGGCTAAAGGGCAAAAGCTGGCTTGATCCCGACACTCAGAATGTGTAGGGACTGCGAAAGCACGGCCTATCGATCCTTTTGGCTTGAGGAGTTTTCAGCAAGAGGTGTCAGAAAAGTTACCACAGGGATAACTGGCTTGTGGCGGCCAAGCATTCATAGTGACGTCGCTTTTTGATCCTTCAATGTCGGCTCTTCCTATCATTGCGAAGCAGAATTCGCCAAGCGTTGGATTGTTCACCCACCAACAGGGAACGTGAGCTGGGTTTAGACCGTCGTGAGACAGGTTAGTTTTACCCTACTGAGATTATTGTCGTTGTGCCAGTATTCCTGCTCAGTATGAGAGGAACCGCAGGAATGGGCCGCTGGTTCACGCACTCGGCCGAAAGACCGGAGGTGCGATGCTACCAGCCGTGGGATTATGCCTGAACGCCTCTAAGGCAGTATCCCCTCTGACAAAGAAACGATAACTATAGAGTCCCTTGGGCCGAAAGGCTCAACAATTAATCATACTAGGAGGCCTGCCTGGACGCAGGTCGCCATACAGAGCCCTGGTTAACCACACCAATGGGTGTTGCGGGACACCACCGTACACTCCATGGTACACTATGGGTCTGAAGTTCGGTGTTGGGACTCGAATCGTCTGTAGACGACTCACCTTCCGAGGCGGGGTGTTGTACTCGGTAGAGCAGTTGCCATGCTGCGATCTGCTGAGACTCATCTCCGTTTTCGGTCGGTTCGCCTTCGGGCACCCTCTAAGCAGCGCTTCTGGTGCTGTTGTGCAGTAATTGCACCTACAAACACATCTTTTTTGCCAATGATGTGTTCGAGGTTGTTTTGTTCGAGGTTGTCTTGTTCGAGGTTGTCCTGTTCCAGTTCTCAGCGGCGATCCGACCACCTCAGATCACATATTTTCCTCCTTCGTATGTGTTGCATGTGTGTTTCCTGGTTGTTTGGCCGTACCTTTTTCTAACACCCTGCTTATTCCGCCCTGAATAATTACTTTTTTTGTAAGTGTCCTATGTAATTTCTACTTCATTTTTCATGACGACAGTATAAGTTCTGCATAATGCTGCAAGGAACTTTTGCTCTACGAAAGGGTGATTGAAGAACTGACTGACTGACTTACTGTGAAATAAGTGTGTTATTGATAATTTTGTCAATTTGAGTACTACTGATTGAATCAAGAAAGGCATTGTAAATAGAAGAAGTAAACCTGTAGATGTTAGATACCATTTCCTGAAAGACATTACTGATCAGAGACTTGTGGAATTTGATCGCTGCCCAACAGATAAGCAAACTGGAGACATTCTGACAAAACTCTCGAACAATATAGAATTTAAAACATTTCGTGCAGAAATAGTAACTTGGATAATGTTAGGGAGTGTGTTGGTAAATAACATTTATTAAAGTGAACTATCGATTATGCATAGAGAAACTTTTTGAGAGATATGCTTTTGTCTTAGGGTCAATGAAACGTATTAAAATTATTATTAGTAAAGTAAGAAATATGAGAAAGCAAATGACGGAGTTTTCACTGATATAAGACGTTAAAACTGACAATAGACTGGGTGGCTTCCCTGGGAAATCTTAAGAAGGCCGCAGTAGTATTTCTGGTAAGGTCAGGTCGGGTGAGGATTGGTTGAGTCAGGTTAGGGTAGGATTACTTTGGTTAAGTTCGGTTAGGTAGGGTTAGGTAAAGTTAGGTAAGGTAAGGTTGGGTCAGGTTCGGCGTGGTTAGCTAAGCTTATGTCAGGTTACGTTAGGTAGGTTACGTTAGATTGGATTAGGTCATGTTTGGGTTAGTTTAGGTAACGATAGGTTAGGTAAGATTACAATTGGTTTGGTAGGGTTAGGTTAGCTCAGCTTAGGTTAGTTTAGGGTAGGCTAGCTTACGTTAGGTTGGGTTATGTAGGTTAGGTTAGGTCAGGTTAGTTTCGTTTAGGTTATATACCTATAGGTTTGGTTAGCTAGGAACATGTTAGGTAAGTTTAGGTAAGGTTGGGCTGTGACAGCTTAGGTTAGAATAGTTCAGATTAGGTTAAGTTAGGTAAGGTTAGGTAACATCAGGTTAGGTTATGTTATGATAGGTTAACTTTGGTAATGATAGGTTAGGTTATGTTAGCTTAGGTAATAACATTTAGGTTAGGTGTGGTTAGGTTAGGTTATGTTAGGTACGTTTGGTTAGATTCGTTCAGGTTAGTTCAGGTAAAGATAGGTTAGGTTGGGTTATGTAAGTTAGGTTGGTTTAGGTTATATACCGATAGGTTAGGTTAGCTAGGAACAGGTTAGGTAATTTTAGGTTAGGTTTGGGTGTGATAGTTTAGCATAAGTTAGGATAGTTCAGATTAGGTTACGTTAAGTAAGCCTAGGTAAGATCAGGTTAGGTTATGTTCTGTTTGGGTAACTTAGGTAATGATGGGTTAGGTTGGCCTAGGTTATGTTAAGGTACGTTAGGTTAGATTAGTTCAGGTTAGTTCAGCTTAGGATAGGTTAGGTTGCGTTAGGTTAGTATACGGCACGGTTAGGTTAGGTCACAACAGGACAAGTTGGGTTAGTTTAGCTTTGGATAGGTTAGGCGTGGTTAGGACATGTCAGGACAGTCAAGGTTAGTTTAACTGGGGTGGCATCTGGTTATTATACTGTTAGTTTAGTTCAGGGTATGTTATGTAGGTTCGGTTAGGATAGCTTAGGGTAGTTAATGCTATGTTGGGTTAGCTTAGGTAACGTTAGGTTAAGTTAAGCAAGGTTGCTTTAATGTTAGGTTAGGTGTGGTTAGGTTAGTTTAGGTAGGGTTATGTTAGGTTAGGTTAGGTCAGGTTTGGTTAGATAAGGATAGGTTAGTTTACGCTAGTTTAGGTTAGGTTGGCATAGGTAACGTTAGGTTAACTTAGGTTACGTAAGGTCAGGGTGTGTTACGTTGGTTAGGTTAGGTTACATTAGGTTAGGTTAGTTTAGGTCACGTTAGGTTAGTTTGGCTTATGTCGGGTCATGTTTGATTAGATCAGGTTAGGTTAGATTAGGATAGGTTATGTTATGTTAGGTGATCTTAGGTAATGTTAACCTAGGTTACGTCAGGTCAGTACAAGGTTTGGTTAGGCTAGGTTATGTTGGTATAGGTAACGATAGGTTAGGTTAGCTTGTACCCTCCTGGGCACGAACAGCCAGACTGGAACCATAACAAATGTTAACTGCCTTATCCCAGAGTGGAGGTACACAAAACCAAGGCCTGAACACTCGAACAAAACGTAGCACCTGCAGATTCAACCATACAGAAACCGTATTCAGAACCAGACCAAAAAAGGCGGTTCATTAAAGCTCATGTGCACATAGGAGGTGCCAATAACCGTACACAGAATACAGCTCTCAGGATATAAGACATAATGCGGACTCAGCGGGCTTAACCGAAACATTCTCCCAGACTAGGTAAACAATATGCAGTTAGTTAACAAAGATTCAGAGAAAAACGGCTCGACTCCGTTCCACTCCCCACATCGACGCCCGAAATTACAAAGAAGTAAAAAGCAGCAAAACTGAAACAGCAAAAACGAGAAAGTTACAAAGTTGAACCGAACAAGAAACGAACACGCGAATCAGTTTATCACAATACGAAAACACAAACGCCAAGTTAGCACCTAACAAGGCTTGCCGGCGGAGCCTGTGTGCAGAGAGTGGAGAGGCAGGTGCTAGCAAGCTGGTCAGAGCAGAACGAAGAGTGGCGCAGCGTGCGACGGCAGGCTGCCAGGCAACGGTGGGGGCGGTAGGTCGGGCGAAGGGATGGGACAACGGAGACTGCCGAGAAGGGCCGAAGATGCACGAAGCGGCGAGGCGTGCCCGCGCCACAGTTCAAAAGCGCTGCGTCGGTAAATGCATAGTGCAAACGTCATCACTAGCACGGGCCACCAAAATCAGTTCAGATAGTTGAGGCGGCCCAGGGGTCAGACGAAGTAACATAATTTCTCTTTGAGTTCATTGTGAAACACTTTCCAAGAAGTGTTTATCACATACACTTTTTTTTGTGATAGAGCAGGTGGTCAGAATAAGAATCACGCCTCTGTACGATTTATCCATTACATGGTAAATGCTGACAACCATTTTGAAATGAATAAAAATGTCATTTCCATCCGCGGACACACACTCGTGCTTGGAATGCGACAAGAATGTGGGTTTAATTGACACCAAACAGCGTATGGAAGTCCCTGCAGACTGGGAAGAACGTATTGCCACTGCTAGAAACAACCCAGTGCCTTTCGAAATAATCTCTGTTGAGCAATCAATGAAAAAATGTGTGAAGAAGTGTACATTTGCCATGCAGAAAATGAAAGAAATTGCAAATTCAGACAACCACCCTCGCCTAATTCTACACAGGGAGAGACGCACAATGGACACATGCTGAAATCCTCCATCATCCCTATACCAAAAATCATTGCTGTCTGATGAAAATATTAAAACTAACATTTAGTGATCCAATTAACATTTGTGAGTTACCAGCACAAAAATACAGCCAAGTACTGCCATTAAGGAAGAAAAAGTACAGCGACAAAGTCTTGCTTTCCAAATTCGGCGAGAAAGTGGGAATGCAAGAATTTCTCTGTGTGTTTGCAAAATGTGTCGTGAACGGGAATTTCTGTCTGCAATTAAGCGTTCACCACGTAATCATAGTACCAGTGCTACACATTGTACTATGTTTGAAAAGTTTGACTTATGCGAAGGGCAGTTTCCTTGATGCACATCTGTTTATTGTTACTTGCCGTGAAAAACGGCGATTTTAGTTTTACCATAAAAAATCATTGTTATTATGTCTGGTAAGTTTATGTTACTCATTCTCGTTGTTGGACATTTCCGAATTTCTGCTTACAAGTTTCGACCTTTTGAAGATTAGCAAGACATCTCCGGTAAAAATGTGAGCTTTAGTATTGTGTATGTGTTATATTTCGAACATATTCTGTATGATAATTTTAAACCAAATGTTTCACTCTTAGCAAAATAATAATAGTTAAAAAACAACCAGTTCAAAACACGCATTGTCAATTTGTGACAGTATGGGTAAAAAGGACCGTTCCTTGTTTTCTACTGACAGTAGAAGACATTCTGTTGCTTTATAATAAAAAAAAATTTAGTAATCTGGTGAGCCATGGAATTGTACCTATGTTATATTTTGAACCTATACTTCTGCATATAATACACAGATTAAATTTTTGAAATTGTAAATTAAAATTTGTAGCAAACTGTGTAACACGGACATTCCTTTTTTTTCCCCTATCCGACACCCTTCATGTTTGGTTATGTTAATATTGGTTAGGGGTCTGTAGGTTAGGAGACGTTTCGGTTAGCTTAGGTTGTTTTAATGTTAGGTTAGGACAAGGTTATGAGACGTTGAGGTTAGTTTCGGATAGCTGACGTTATTTTAATGTTGGGTTAGGATATGGTTACGAGACGTTGAGGTTAGCTTCGGATATCTTAGGTTATGTTAACGGTAGGTTAGGGTCAGGATAAGATCAGGTCAGGCAATGTTAGTTTAGGTCGAGGTTGTCCTGTCCGAGGTTGTTCCGTTCGAGGTTGTCCCGGTCGAGGTTGTTCTGTTCGAGGTTGTCCCGGTCGAGGTTGTCCTGCAGGTGATGGTATTTTGCCAAGTCACGCTGGGGTTCCCATTGCACCCCTTGTTAGGCCTGTCGGGCGGGGGAGCCTAGGCTGCCGCCAGAAAAGAAGGTCAGTACCGGGGGGGAAATTCACGTAGACACCAGGTGGAGCCCGACCACTGCTCCTGCGACAAAGTCCCTGGCGGGCGCAATCGCCTCGACAGCCGCCAGAAAAGTAGCTCTGAGAATTGGGTGAAAATTCACGTAGACCCCAGGTGGCACCAGACCACTGCTCATGCGACTAAGTCCCTGGAGGGTGCAGAAGACTCGGCCGCCGCCAGAAAATTACCTCAGGGATATGGGAGACAGTTTGCTTAGAGCCCAGGTGGAGCTCGACATCTGCTCCAGAGACTCAGTCGCAGGCGGGCGCAAACAAATTCCTGTTCGAGGTTGTTGCGTTCGAGGTTATCCTGTTCGAGGTTGTTGCGTTTGAGCTTGTCCTGTTCGAGGTTGTCTTGTTCGAGGTTGTCTTGTTCGAGGTTGTCCCCTTTGAGGTTGTCTTGTTCGAGGTTGTCCTGTTCGAGGTTGTCATATTCGAGGTTGTTCCGTTCGAGGTTGTCCAGGTCGAGGTTGTTCCGTTAGAGGTTGTCCTGCACGTGATGGAATTTTGCCAAGTCACGCTGGAGACCCCTTGGCACCCCTTGTTAGGACTGTCGGGGGGGTAGCCTCGGCTGTCGCAAGAAGAGTCAGCCCTGGGGCCGTGGGGCGAAATTTTTCGAAGAGTTCCAGGTGGCGCGGTCGCTTCGGCTTCTGACAGAAAAGCAGGTCTCGGCCAGGGTTAAAAATTCACGTACACCCCAGGAGGAGCCCGACCACTGTTCCTGCGATTAAGTCCCTGGAGGGCGCAATCGCCTCGACAGCAACCAGAAAAGTAGCTCTGAGGAAGGGGGGAAATTTCACGTAGACCCCTGGTGGAGCCCGACCACCGGCCCCGCCACAAAGTCCCTGGCGGGAGCAAGCGCCTCGGCAGCCGCCAGAAAAGTACCTCGGGGACAGGGTGAAAAATTTAGAGTGCACCGATTGCTGGCGCAAACCTGTCGACGACCTCTCCTCCTGCGGCCAAGTCCGTGGCGGCAGCAGTCGCCTCGACAGCCGCCAGAAAAGTAGCTCTGAGAATGAGTGAAAATTCTCGTAGACCCCAGGTGGAGCCCGACCACTGCTCCTTCGACAAAGTCCCTGGCGGACGCAAACGCCTCGACAGCTGCCAGAAAAGTAGCTCCGAGGAAGGGGTGAAATTTCACGTAGACCCCAGGTGGAGCCCGACCACTGGCCCAGTCCACAAAGTCTCTGGCGGGTGCCAGCGCCTCGGCAGTCGACAGAAAAGTACCTCAGGGAGAATGGTGAAAATTTGCGTAGACCCCTGGTGGAGACCGACCTCAGCTTCCTAATCAGAGTACCTGCAGGGCGCAGTCGCGCCGTCTGCCGCCAGAAAATTATTTCAGGGATAGGGGGACAATATGCGTTTGCCCAGGGTGGGTGCTCGCTAGACAACGACCTACCTTCCAGCCTTCGATCAACTCGGCGAAGGCAATCAACTCGACAGCCGCCAGAAAAGCAGCTCTTGGAACGGTGGAAAATTCGCCTAGACCCCTGGTGGAGCCGGAACACTGCCTCCGCTACAAAGTCCCTGGCGGGCGCAATTCGCCTCGGCAGCCGACAGAAAAGTACCTAAAGAAGAGGGTGAATTTTTGCGTAGACCCCAGGTGGAAACCGACCCGTGTTCCCGTGCGACTGAGTCCCTGGGGGGCGAAAACGCCTCGGCATCCGCCAAAAAAGTACCTGGGGGACAGGGTGAAAAAATTAGAGCACACGGATTGCTGGCGCCCACCTCTCGACGACCTCTCCTCTTGCGGCCAAGTCCCCGCGGGAGCAGTCGCCTCGACAGCTGCCAGAAAAGTAGCTCTGAGAATGGGTGAAATTTCATGTAGACCCCTGGTGGAGCCCGACCACTGGCCCCGCACACAAAGTCCCTGGCGGGCGCAAGCGCCTCGGCAGCCGACAGAATAGTACCTCGAGGCGAGGGTGAAAATTTGCGTATAACCCAGGTGGAGACCGAACCATGATCCTGCGACAAAGTCCCCGGCGGGCGGAGACGCCTTGACAGCCACCAGAAAAGTAGCTCTGTGCATGGGTGAAGATTTACGTAGACCCCAGGTGGAGCCCGACCATTGCTCCTTCGACAAAGTCCCTGGTGGTCGCAAGCGCCTCAGCTGCCTCCAGGAAAGTCGCTCTGGGGAAAAGGGTGAAATTTCACGTTGACAACTATCCGTGGCACTACTGGGACAGGTCCTCGCTATTCTCCAGCGAATATTCTGGCGACATGCTGACTCACCGGTTGCCGGCAGAGTGCTCCCCAGCGGCGGTAAAGATTTACGAAACCCCCAGGTGGGGCCCAAGTTGGGTTCTATAGGAGGTAGTAGTGCTGCGGCGATTCCTACTAGGAGCCCACCCGCGACCCTCCCGCCACGTCCCTGGCGGACGCAGGAGCCTCGGATGCCGCCAGCAAATTTGCCCTGGGTCAGGGAAAAAATTATAGGTAGGTCCTAGGTGGGGTCCCTTCAGTGGCCGGAATCGCCTCTCCCCCGCGAATGGTTTGGCGGCCTGCAGACGCACCTGTCGCCGCCAGAGTGCGCCCTAACAGCGGTAAAATTTTACGTAACCCCCTGGTGGTGCCAAGTTGTGTACTATAGGGGGGTAGTATTGCTGCGCTGATGCCGACCTGGCGCCGACACCCTGAAATCGCGGGAGTGCTCCTCACGCGCGCCGGCGACTCTTCTGCTGCCTGGAGAGTGCCCCTGGCATGTGTGGTGAAGCACCCGTCCCCGGTAGGAAAGTGCAGTGCCACGGCGGGCGCAGGCGCCTCTGCTGAAGCAAGACAGTGCACCAAGGCTGCTGCTCGAGGTTGTCTGCCTCACAAGAGAGGGGGTATTTTAGCTCCCGACGCCGAAATACGCACGTCCTTATGTTCCTCGGGGTTCGTGGCCTCGATGGCCGAGGAACTGACCCACCTATAAAAGTCGCGTAACCCCCAGTTGAGGCCCATTTAGGGTATATTAGGGGGTACATAAGTGGCGAGACGCTGACAAGGACACATACCCCCCGCTCCGAAATAAATGGTGAAAGGTGAGGCGAGGCGGAACCGGGCTCTTACGTGGGGACCGATCGTACTGTTGCAATGGCGGTCCGCCGCCGTCGCAGAGACATATGCTTGTCGCAGGCGCACGCCTACGCGGGGTGTCGCCCCACCTTGGAGGCCAAGCCTCCCTCACAGCAACCCACGGGTCTTCGGTTCCCTCTCTCGCTAGACAGAGACGGGCTCTTATGTGGGGTCCGATAGTACTGAGGAAATTCACTCACTTCTATCCGAGCGAAAATACACACAATCGCGCCACAGAGCGCACCCGTGCTGCACTGCAGTTCGCAAGGGATGAGTTGAAGAAGGCTCAGAAGGGACCCTAGCGGCCCTGGCATTCCCCCAAAGGGATCCTGTTTAGTAGTCAAGAAGCGGTCCGTAACCGAAACTGGTGGAGCGGTTAGCGAGGACAAATGCTTGTCGCCCTACCCGGAGGCTACGCCTCCATCACAGCAACCCACGGGTCTTCGGTTCCCTCTCTCGCTAGACGGAGCCGGGCTCATATGTAGGATCCGATAGTACTGTTGCAATTCACTCACTTCTATCCGAGCGAAAATACACACATTCGCACCCCACCGTGCACCCGAGCTGCACCGCAGTTCGCAAGGGATGAGTTGAAGAAAGCTCAGAAGGGACCCTAGGGGCCCATGCGTTCCCTCATTAGGGACGATTCTCAAGAAGCGGTACGTAGCCGCCACTGGCAGAGCGGTCTTGAGAAAACCCTCCACTCGGCGGGGTGGAAAGGGTGACGAGCTCTATGCAGCTCCCTGGTTGATCCTGCCAGTAGTCATATGCTAGTCTCAAAGATTAAGACATTCATGTCTCAGTGCCAGCCAAATTAAGATGAAACCGCGAATGGCTCATTAAATCATTTATGGTTCCTTAGATCGTACCACAAGACCTGGATAACTGTGGTAATTCAAGAGCTAATACGTGCAAACAGAGTCCCGACCAGAAATGGAAGGGATGCTTTTATTTTATCAAAACCAATCGGCCGGCTCGTCCAGTCCGTTTGCATTGGTGACTCTAGATAACTTAAAGCTGATCGCTCGGTCTCCGCACCGGCGACGCATCATTCAAATGGTATGCCTTATCAACTGTCGATGGTAGGTTCTGCGCCTACCATGGTTGTAACGGCTAACGGGGAATCAGGGTTCGATTCCAGAGAGGGAGCCTGAGAAACGGCTACCACATCCAAGGAAGGCAGCAGGCGCGCAAATTACCCACTCCCGGCACGGGGAGGTAGTGACGAAAAACAACGATACGTGACTCATCCGAGGCCCCGTAATCGGAATGAGAACACTTTAAAATCTTTAACGAGTATCCATTGGAGGGCAAGTCTGGTGCCAACAGCAGCGGTAATTCCAGCTCCAATAGCGTATATTAAAGTTCTTGTGGTTAAAAAGCTCGTAGTTGGACTTGTGTCCCACGCTGTCGGTTCACCGTTCGTCGGTGTTAAACTGGCATGCCCGTGCGGACGTCCTGCCGGTAGATGCGGTCAGCCGCGGGCCTCTGGTCTGCGCGTCGGCGGTCCGATACAATCCTACCGCAGTGCTCTTCACCGAGTGTTGAGGTGGGCCGGCACGTTTACATTGAACAAATTAGAGTGCTCAAAGCAGGCAGTTGTTCGCCTGAGTATTATGTGCATGGAATAATGAAATAGGACCTCGGTTATATTTTGTTGGTTTTCGGAATTTGAGGTAATGATTAATAGGGACAGACGGAGGCATTCGTATTGCGACGTTAGAGGTGAAATTCTTGGATCTTCGCAAGACGAACCTAAGCGAAAGCATTTGCCATGAGCCATTTCATTATTCAAAAACGAAAGTTTGTCGGCCGACTTTGACGGCGCGCAGCGCCCAAACTATTTGAGGTAAAGGGCTCAAATATTTTTTCTGCACCAGATCCATCCTTCCTCTGTGCGACGGACCTCAGAAACCCACCCTCGATTGCTTTTCCTGGGAGGAGATAGTATAACAAGGGGGGTGTGTTTTTAGAAAGTGCTGACCCCGAAATCACGCGTTTTCCTGCGTAACTTTTGCAGTTTTTGAGGTAGGAACAAAAATTTTAATGTGGAAGTAGTACTCGACGATTCCTTCAATCCTCTTTTTCCGATTTTCGGAAATTCCTTCGGAAGGGTTCGAAATCGGGACCTCAATTTTTTTTCAAACGGGTGTAGCTCTCTCAATTTTGGAGGTACGAAGACGACCTTCAGCAGAAAGGTGCGCAACCTAAGTGGCTTATACCACTCTGAAGCACTTTGAGGGAAAAAATTTTTTTCGTACAAAAATTAATTTTTTTCGTGTTTTTTTACATTTTCTGTTTTAGGGCAATCCGCTAGGCGTTTTGAGATGTATCCGAAAAAAATTTTAATGTGGCAGTAGTACTCGACGATTACTTCAATCCTCTTTTTTCCGATTTTCGAAAATTCTTTCGGAAGGGTTCGAAATCGGGACCTCAATTTTTTTTCAAACGGGCGTAGCTCTCTCAATTTTAGAGGTACGAAGACGACCTTCGGCAGAAAGGTGCGCAAACTTAGTGACTTATACCACTCTGAAGCACTTTGAGGGGAAAAATTTTTTTCGTATAAAAATTAATTTTTTCGTGTTTTTTACATTTTCTGTTTTAGGGCATTTCGCTAGGCGTTTTGAGATGTATGCGGTTTTGCTTTGGCAAAACCATACAAAGTCTTTTTCTTCATGCCTGTATTGTTTTTGTTTTGAAAAATTATTTACATTACATTCGATACCAACACAGTTAATTCTTTTTTCGGGGTCGTGTTTCTTCAGAGTCTTCCGAGATACGGACAAACAAAAAATCGTACGGATGCTCCTTTCTATTGTGTATCTT
>PNEQ01091335.1:0-11985 GCA_003012365.1 Medauroidea extradentata | reverse complement strand
GCAGCAGTCCTCTTGTATCGCCAAACACTGCTCCGAAGGTAGCCGCCTGCCGCCTCACAGTAGACTTTGACGTCACCAAGATGTCTTCACCAGTCTCTCTCCACAGGCGTAGCACCTTCCTCTAGCACTTCCAATAGCGAACTCTCTTCAAATGTGCCGATTCTTGCTTTTATACCAGCCCAGACAGTCGGGTGTTCCCGCATTACCAGGGGTCTAAAAATAGATATTTCATCATGTTTAGGATGTGCTAGTAGTCACGTCGGCCGCCCTCGAAGGGTTAAGACGCAGTTGGGACAAGTATCGATGACGTAGGTTCGGCGGGATTCCCACTATGAGCCACCCGGGCTTTGAATCATCGGCCAGCCCTCAAGGTGTTACGAAACAGCCGCCGACCACTGGCCTCCAGGTACATGGCACGCAACAATACCTTAATCCATGGATCTATTTCGTTCCGCCCTCGCGTCGCGTCGGTAACGTTTATATGGTCTAACTTGCAGCTTAGGTTGTGTGACGGACGTGAACAGTGAAAATGTCTTGCTTGATTTTCGAAACGTGGATATATCTTCAGTAGACGCTACTAAACAAACTGTAGTGATAAAGGCCCAGAGGCAGAAATAAAATCACACAACATTCTTTATAAAACAAAACGGATATGTGACGTGAATTATCTACAGATTGTTCGATGATTTATCAAATGTGATTTTTCCAAAACGAAGTACAAAATAATTCAAGAGGACATTACAGTAAGTTTAATCACTCATTTTGTTGACGACTTTTTTTCTGCATGTAGTACCAAATTTTCGTTACGTTAGTACCAGAATATTTGAATACGATATAGCTAGTCATGGCTTGATAAGTACAGTTGAATTTTGAAATATACGGTAATTACACATGACGTTATTTTTATTTGTTTATTTTTATGTAATTTTTGTCTTCGTATTGTCGATAACATGTACGACAATTTCACGCAATATTGTTTTAATAGATAGCGCGTTGTTGTTTTCTATGATACCAACTGTACACAGTTTTGTCGGTTGGAAATAGTACGTCGGCGCGCTGCACAAATTTAGCCAATTAGAAGCAAGCGAATTGAAATGATATGTTATTTGTTTACTTCAGAACTCAAGTTAGAGTGAACGGAGATAGACCACTGATTGGACCAAACAAGCGTATTGAAACCAGTCATCATACTGCTTACAATGTGTAGTACACCACTTGAAGCGGTAAGCCATTACTATACTAATTTCGTAGATATTCGTTTAGTAAACTTTTTTTACGTTATTTGTCATGTTAGGTGCTGCCCAACAGCACGAGGCCTTCGTGGAATAACACGCTATACAAAATAAATGGCAAGGTATCGACCAGGACCAGCATTGAGAAACCCCCTGCATTCACCTGGGGTTACTTCTGAAGGCCCTGGAAAACCTTCATCAGGATGGCCGAACCGGGAATCCAACCCGGATCCTTCCAAATGCGAGCTTTGCTTCCCTTTACATCAGAGTGGAATCACATAGGCGAGACAGAAGCAACACGTACGCCGCAACATGAAAAACAAACAAAACAAATTCCGCCAATCAGTACCCCAGGTTTCTGTGACGTCAGCTCGATAAAAATGGCGGACGCGATGCGAATTCATAACAGAAATTATATCGATTTCATTAAACGCTGGAGTTTAATTTTGCGCTCAAATTTAGGTGATGCTGGTGAGTTGGTAGTAAATTGCACTTATTTATTTTAAGAAAGATTTTCGATTCGTTATCATAAGCAAATCGTAACTTTTTTAGGAAAACGTGTACTGTGGCTTTGTTTCCGCATTTGGGAATCCCAGTAGGTATTTAAAATAAACGAAAAAAAAAAAAAAAAAAAAAAACTGTAAACATATGTGACTGTCGTACTAAAAGTTAGAATGTATTGGCAATAAACTATTCGCATGTAATATTTGTTTAATATTTGTCGCGCGGCAGCCAAACAAACGTTCGCAATAACGAGAATGTTTACTGTCGCATCGCTTTTGTCGTGTCGCTCTGTCGTACCTATGTGATTACACCATCAGAGTGACACTTGATTCACAGAAGATGAACGGAAATGGCTTTTATGCGAGATGGTTTTTATGGTATATACCCACATTACCGTAATTTAATACTTTTTACTGACAAACAAACACATGCTAATAGGTCGGTAATTGATGTAAACTGTAGCCTACTTCGAACACGCTGCAATGGAATACAGGGTCATAATTGAAGACCACCTAGATTCTACTATTTTTGCGGTAATTATATTTTTAAAACTTAAACGAGAGCAGATATAAAAAATCTGTATGGCAGTTTTCTTTAAAATGCATTTTACCGTGACAGTTAAATTTTTTCAAAGCAAGAAATTACATGGTTTCGACTAAAAATGCAACTAACCAGAATTTCATGAATTAGATAATTAGCTAAAACCATATTATTTACAGCCTTGAAAAAATCAGCCAACATGGAGAAGACGATTTTTAACAAAACTGCCAGCCAGTTTTTTTATTTCTGCTCTCGTTTAGGCGTAAAAAATTAATATAGCTGAAAAAGTATAAACTAGAGAGCATGGCCGTAAGGGTGTTCAAGTGCGATGAAATAAAAATTTTATATCTTTATGAAATAGCGTTAGTTTTGTAGACGATACTTGTGAGTACAGTTTCCTCTTACAAAACAACTTTAGCTCCCATAGTTTTCTCATAACGGTGCGTCAAAGTCAAAATTGGCTTGTTCTGCTGCCATGCAAATAGTGAAAACCAACTGACCTATTAAAACAAAATAATTAACTCTGATATTATATCCCATGAGCTACGCAATAAAGTATTTAAAATACCATAACGTAATACTTCTAATTTTTTAAAAATCGCAGATGTACAGTAAAAAAATTGAAAATTCAGCAATTTTTTAAAATACAAGAATAGTTCGCGGGATTTTTTAAAAATGTTTTATTACGTAACCCGTGGCATGTTATTCCAGTGTGAATTATTTTACTTACGTAAGTCAATCGGTTTTCACATTTTTGCATGGCAGTAGAATATGCCAATTTTGACTTTGACGCACACCGTTATGAGAAAACTATGCGAGTTAAAATTGTTTCGTAAGAGTAAAATGTACTCACAAGTATCGTATACAAAACTAATAATATTTCATAAAAATATAAAACTGTGATTTTATTGCACTTGAACACCCTTAAGGGCATGGGCCCGAGTTACCTCGCATTTAACGACAATTATTTTTTAAAACATAAATGGGACCGATATCATAAAATCGCTTTGTAACTTCGTTATGACTGATTTAAACTGCATACTCTAATTTTGTCGAGTCAGAAGACTGAAAAATAGTTGCCAATTAGTTAATCAACGAAATTTCCTTTTAATTGATAAATTAGCTATACTCATCATACAGATTGTCTCAAAAAATTACATTACACAGTAAAACCAATTTGCAAAAAAGTTACGAAGCAATTTTACGATATTGACTCACGTATGGATTTAAAAAAATAATTCTCTCGATAGCCGAGAAACTCGGGCCCAAGCCCTTACAACAGGGTGGGTGAGACCTTGGTGCCTGCAGCTCGAGATGCCCCACTTCGCAAAGTATGACGAGAAAAATATGTGAGGCAAATATTCAGCTACGATCAGAGATTAGAGAAACACACAGGTGGAGCATAACGTAGGCCTATGTCTTTTGGCGAGGGGTATGAGGCCTTGAGATGGAAGGGGGAGGAGCTCATCCGCCATATTGGTAACCGAAAAATGTTCTTCATTACCATAGCAACGTGTATAATGCGGCTGTGGGTTGGGCAACCATAACCTAGCTTCTCAATACACATACAGGAACAGCTGATTGCACTCCGCCATATTGCTACTTGAATAAACAAAGTCAGCTTGGCCGCAGTGTAGGCTGCTAATGCTCCATCTGTACTATTCTCTTATCTCTGGCTACGATAAAGAGAGGGACAAGTATGGAGGTTCCGCGAACTTACAGCCGGTAGTTAGACCTGCTCACATGTCACTGGTCACGTTCACCGCAGCTGACATCTGACATACAGCACGCACAGTCTTTATTCACAAACCATGTAGTGTCACGCAGATGTCGCGTGGAATGTACGTAAAATGAGCTTTTTACGACTCCAAAGGCACTACAATTATTTTAATGAGTATGAATCCTGATGTGTATATCTTCACAAAGAAGAGCAGTGGCGTCGTGCTGTGTTCCCCGGCAAGACGTGCTTAGCAATGCCTATGTAAGTATTCTGTATTGTTAGGTAGGGGTAGGTAAACTCGAGTCGGCAGCGTGCAAGATGCGAGGAATTCAGGGGTCCACGTGGGAAAAAATGCAAAATTATATATTTGCACGGTATAGTGTCCGTTTTATAGACGTTAGTAGTGACTACATTTTCCAGTTTGTAAACATGTTTTAGTTGTCATAGTTTTCCCATAGAGGAATGTCAAAGTCAGAATTTGCAAGTTTCGAGAACATAGGAATAACATAAACCAAGCGAATTACTCGAATGGAATAATTTACACTGAAATTGCATATTACGGGCTGTATGCTAAAATATTTTAAAAATAATGAAATTCACTTGTACTTTTTAAAAAATTTTGAAAATTATATTATTTTTAAGAATGGAAATTTTTAAATAAGACCAAATGACTTTGTTTTGTGTTTTTTAATCTTTTAGCATATAGCCCATAATATCTCATTTCAGTGTAATTTATTTCATTCGAGTAGGTCACTTGGTTTTTGTTACGCCTATGTTCCCGTAACTTGTAAATTATGAGTGACTTTGCATGACGCTACGGGAAAGTAATGAGAGATAAAAAATATTTACAAATGGAAAATGTAGTCACAAGTAACGCCTATAGAACGAACAGTACGTCGTGCAAATATAAAATTACGAATTTTTGCCACGTAAACACCCTTAAGGCGGCCGCCTACCTCACGCTTCAAATGCGTTGCAGTGTGTTCGTAAACAGGTTTTTTCTACGAAAATATTCCATGTGTGTCCATTGTGCTAACGTACGAAAAGAAAACAAACTTCAGGCAAGGTTGGAACCTCATTGCTAAGACGCCACGCTCATTAAAAACACTGTTTCTAAGCCCTCCAACATTGCTAAAAACGGCCTTTTCAGACATCCGTACTTCCAAATGTACTAACCGGACGTATGTGAAACTCAGGTTGCGACCTACACTGAACTTAGTTGCAGACTCTCCACCTATAAAATTATATGGTCACCGCTTAATGTCCCATAGTAAAAATAGTTCGGCGGGAACCTTGCACGCTAGTTCAGCGCTTGGCTCGTTGAGGCGACGCGGCATTTGATGCTCACTTCTAGCTCGACCTTCCGTAACACAATGAAAAGTCAATTAAAGCGTAACTTCGTCTACAAATTCGAAGAAATAAATAAATAAATAAAAAACTCAGACCGGCAAGTACACATGCCACGTGCTCAAAGTGTATATTCAAATCCAATATATTTAACCTTGGAACATTACCGCACTCATCAATGAAGCAGAGGAACAGATTCTTAAAATAATTCCTCAACATGGACTCCTAAAGTCACCTTCTTCCGATACAGAACACAGAATGTACACGGGAGGATGTCGACTAGGCATGCTTGTGTTTGGTCTCTGCCCGGATTTTGGGCGAAACACAGAATGTGATGCGACTTCATAATTCATTCCATAGATACTATCATGGCATCAATGATAATTCACAAATATTGATATAAATATATAAAGTGCGGTTTAATAGCATGCCTGAAACTTCATACGGCCCACATGCTAAACTTAACGGGACTGGAGAGAAAACCTTGTCCTCCGTTCAACAGTAAACCGGAAAAAGAGGTCGTGGCTGCCCTGATTCACATCCCAGTTCGCACCTACCACGTCGTGATGTGTGAGACCTTGACGTATGAATGGTTACCTTTTCTGTGGACCTTGTCAAGCCGTGATTACAAACTGGTGAAAGGGAACACACTTTCTTTGCAAGAGCATGTCTGGCAAAGCTGTCGCCGCTAGACGATTACATCTGAAAATGTTGAAGTTCGCGGGGTATTTCAAAGGAACATGTTATCGCATGTAGTTTACACCATTGTTTGCATACAAAATTTCCAAGAGTACAAACAAGGATATTACACATTCTTATAGTGAACAGGGTATCATGATTTCGAAGCCTTGACAGACACAAAATAAGTTTAAATTAGGAAAAGTTCCGCGAACAGCTGAATGCCTATGACGAAGCAAAGGCGTAGCCAGGAGAGTGGGGAGGATAGCCGTTATAACCTCCCTTGACCCCTTGTGACAATAGTTTTAAAGAAAATTACAAAAATAAAAATAATTTACAAGTAGAATACTCAATATTCCGTTACGAAAACTACTAAAATAGATCTGGTACCCTGAAATCCACATTTTCCCGGGGAAGGACCCCCGTACCCTCGCTTTAAAGGATTGGTCGGTGTTCATCACATTATCAATCTCAGGTTAACCCACCTCCATCCGTTTTTTTACACAAATCCTGGCTACGCCACTGTGACGAAAGCATATTTTAAAATTAAACAAATATATGCATGAAATGCATATTGTAAAGAAGAAGGATGGCGCAAATTAACGATGCGCCTGTCTCATGTCGCCAACAAATGACTATACAGTGACATGCTTCCCAGCTCTGACCAGTTATTCACCACAGGGCTGCCCACCAATTTTTCGTAAGAATCAACAAAGTGGCTAGTTAGATTTTTAAATTCCTCACACATTACAGTAATGGTTCACTTTCAATATTGGGTAATCGTGAATGTCCGTAACTATTAACATTGTAATCATAATAGAAATATAAAACGTAACTGAGAATAATAGGCTAGTTTTTTTTTAAAATTTAACATCCAAATTCAGCCTAAGGCTGGTTTACAATTGGAACGCGTGTTTAAACAATTAAATTAATATTACTTTAAAAAATTAATCATAAATATTATGACGCAATGACATTTACATTGCATTTAACTATGTCAAAATTACAATATTTTGAAAAATGAAATACTTATTAAGTTACAGAAATAAAAAATATCAATAGTAGGCCTACAATAGTTTGAATAAGCATATGACAAATATTAAACTAAACTTTGAAAAATAAATATTATGAAAAAATATAATTATTATTATCCTAATAATTCTTGCATGGACTTTCGTAAGCATTCTCTATTTCATTAAACTGGTTCTGTAGCAGAAAAGACATACCGTTCCAGTATGTCCGTAAAGTCATGGTGCACTTTTGACCGGATGGTGCACTTTAGACCGATCACAGGAAAGCAACAAAATAAGATATAAATGTGAAACCTGCACCAAATAAAAGGAAAATTCTCAAGTTTCTGTAGTATGATGTGCGCACACATAGGTCATGACACAACATCACGAACTGCGCAGCAGCGGATCAGCCGTGCACCATGACTTCATGGACAGACTGTATTTCTCCCTGAAATTGTAATGTTTAAGATTTCTCTCCCGGTAGGTCATTCCAAACATTGCTGGCCATATAAGTAAACGAATTATTGTAAACACACTTAAAAGAGTGTCAAGACAGTTGAAAAGAGTTTATTT
Organism: Medauroidea extradentata; assembly: GCA_003012365.1. NCBI lineage: Eukaryota > Metazoa > Arthropoda > Insecta > Phasmatodea > Phasmatidae > Medauroidea > Medauroidea extradentata. Next base: position 4,378 of record PNEQ01091335.1, on the reverse strand, counting down.
CTTGTCTTGTGATGGTGCACTGACACAAAGTTAATGCGTCTTTTAAATAAAAATGTTGGTACGTGCTTATTATTCTTTTTAATTGAGTAGTAAAATGATACGATCTTCTGTTTTCCACGTTAAGCTGAATTTAGAGGTAAAAGTGCTTTCGTTATATGATTTCGCTTTTTGAGGCTGAAACAATATCTTAAACATGTGATCTGTACCTTCTGTATACGGTTGTTTGTTTTTTACTTATATTAACAAACATTCCTGCAGAGTAGATAATAACTGATATTACTAACACATCACACAAATATAGTTACATTTCAGTAATTAAAATATTCTAAAGTCTGTACAGGTGCTTTAAACGGAAGTAAGGTGACTTAGTATTTGCTGATATTTGTTTATCCCAGTATAGATTTTTGTCGAATGTAATTCCTAAGTTCTTATAGAAATAATTCTGTTCCAGTGTTATTTTCCCGTTTATTGATATATCATTGATGACATTTAATTTTTTAATATGTACTGCATGTGAGCTATTTTTTTGTTGAGTTTTAAGGAGCTTATTTCGCACCATTCCGATATACTTTATAAGTTACTGTTAATTTCAGAGATTTTCTCGTCCATTTCATCAACCCAATAGGATAGTACTTTTTTTATTTTAATAACATATACAATGTACAATCTGCATCTCCGTGTCGGTTACACAGGTAATATTAAAAATTAAGTATATTCTCGCAATTACAGTACTCCCGTGTTCCCAATTACCCTGACCATACGCGCATTATAGGTTTTTTAATCGATAGCTCAAGAATTTATTTTGAGGAGTGACAACATTTTATAATATAACTCGTACTTCTCTAAACTTTGTATAGGCTAACTATGTAACGTTCGCGATTAGAATCCCGTAGTAATGAAGTCTTGAGACCGACTCACGAACGTCACTCTACCTCTCTCTTACAACAAAAATATACAATTCACATAAAAAAATGTATTTAGATTGTTTAGAACGTCAGAAGCAGTCATCGTCTTGAATAAAAATAATCGAGGGGGCTACAAGAGGAAGGAGAAGGCAGTGTCAAATATGACAAACCGACAACATAAAAAACGGCCAGTGACCGAGAAGACATTATTGTTAATAACGGTCAGCGCTATATGTATTGTCCACTGATTGCATACATTCTCCTCATGTAGGGACTATTGTACCATGTGTACCGCTAGAAGACACGTGGTCCTGTACAATGTTTACCTGGTTCTCATACTACACGTCGAAACCAGGAAAACAATGCCGCGACTATGTAAGTTCCGCCATTTAATTATTTACGGCGTTATTCAAGCGGCGTGCATGCATACACACTTATTTATTAAGCTGCATGGAAGTACTTAAGAGAAAATAAATACGAGATAGAGTATTTAACCTCCCCTTCCCGAGCTAAGGGCTGACGGAGCGTCATGGACGGATATGATTCCCTGCGGGGTCAACCCGGATTTTCGCATGTGGAGAACGTGCCAGACGATGACGTTTGTTAGCAAAGTGTTTCAAGGATCTCTCGTTTCGCCAGCCCCTTCGTTCAGACTGCTACAAAACACCCGCCACCAGAGCTGAAAACAACGCTCACTAAAATCTCTTCACGTGATGCATTAGAATTATTTTACAAACATAACATTTTACATTGAGTCCCACACAAACGCTTATAATAATTAAATGTAATATCAGAATTTAGGAACGTAAGACACATATAATTATTAATGTCGTCGACAAAATGACAGTACCGTACTAAACGTTATCCTTAATTAATTATATGATAAAGTGAGCATTTTTGAAACCTCAGCCTGGTTAGGTTTTTCTCCTAAGCCAGTTGTAACCCCTTATAAATAATCCGTCTGTAGATTATACTGTACTCACACGTCTCTCATGTTAAAATGATAAGTATTTTTACTATCATTCAAAAGTTCTTACTTTACGGTGATAGCTTCCTAAAAATCTTGGATTTTGTTAAAATTGCTCGTAACGTAAGTTTTATATTAATTCAAAACCAATACTACGTAAGGCATTGTAAGTTAGAGTGCCTTAAAAGTTATTTAAATATCAAATTTGTTTAATATCGTTACTGTTGTGATACGTGAGATCGTTATTAGTATCTAATTAAATCATTATTTATATATTTCAGTCTCGCATCAGAAATCATGGACGACAATAAGCACACTTTAAGGACATGATATTCCATTTATTTCAAACAATTGCAAATAACGCGAATATTATTTTAACAAAAAGCTTCTAAAAATTTGAGACTTTGTACAGTCATACGATACACAATTTTGTACGAGCGTTTTTTTTAAATAATGTACCATTTGCTAGCAAAAAATTATTTTGCTTATTTTGACAACAAAATATGTGATATTTCAGGGACAAAAATCTAAAAGTACGTTTAGTGTATTGCAATAGAAAAATTCAGATACAAACTATGATATAGGCCTACAAGTATTAAAACTGTAAGAATTAACATTTTTATACATGTATCAATTTGCGTTAAAAGAAAAATATTTTCGAAACTACTGCAAAACTAAAGAGCGAGGCCTAAACTTTCAAAAATCTATTAAGTGATGATGCGTGTCATAATTGGCAATGAATGTCAACACGTTAGCACAAAAATTAGCTACGAAGAGACGAGCATAATAACACACAACATATCTAGGGAACTACCCCGTTAAAGCGAACAGTCTGTCAGCAAGCAAGAGGATGTAAAAATCTCGGAGTGTGGAGGTGCGGTCCCGGTTGTAGGCGATGACTCAGCCAGAGAGCGGACGGCCGCGAGCAGCGCCTGCCTGGAGCTGCCAGAAACCACGCGGGAAGGCGACGGACCGAGGTCGTCCTGCTCTGCCCGACAAAGAGCTCTCTCCCGTCTGCCGGGTTCCGACACAAAGGAGACTCGGTGCGCGCTGACGTCACCAATGCTAAGCTACACAGCAGCCGAGTTTGTCACACCAGGACAGTTTACTGTACATTACCTACATTCTGGTCACACGATTACTCACGAGGACCAAGTAGCGCTGTCAGTTGTAGGTACAAACGTCGTCTGCTGACGTCCAATATGCGACTTTTCATAAACATTCATCACCTAATAGGTTCCAGTTACATTTAAGAGTTCTCTTATTGCTCTATAGTCCATTGAAATGTTACATTTTTTAGGCCTTACCTTGCGTTTTTTAGAGGACGCAATTTTATTTTTTTTATGTGTAGGGGGGGTCAGTGTAAAGCTAAAAACAAGTTTGCGGGGTCGCCACCCTTGTCCCACGGCCGCCATCTTGACGATATATCTCTTAAACTATTTATTTGATAAAAAATTTGTGAACATTTTTTGTTGCTAATTAAATTCTCTACAACTTTGGTCCAGTAACTTTTTGTCGTAGAACTATAAATAAAAAAGTTATAAGCGAAAATGTCCAGAAATTCGAGAAAAAAATTTATATTTTTCGATGTAACTTTTTTTTTACATTTAACGAAAAAATTATATCAGACCATTTTTGTAGATCGTTTTTTGAGCAACAACTTTTATAAACAACATTTTTTCATTAAGTCAATAGCTAAGGTTTTACAGCGCTCCGAAGTGAGTACTATTTTTCAGTATTCTTAACTATATCTATATTATACGTGTGTATTAATAATGTGGCATCAGTTATTGTTTTTTTATTTTCTTTGTTATTATAGTTTTTTAATTATAAATTCTGCAATATTATTATAAATTAATTATTGACTCTTTTCCCCACTACCCACGAGGTAGAGTCTGGAGGCGCGTTTTTTTTACGTGGTATCCCCAATAGGCATAATCCTCGGTGATTTTCTAAATTAGAAATACTCCATCCTCATTCTTTTCGATGGACCAGACTGCGGCTCAGCATCTGATCGGCTTTCTGAATTAAATATATCAGTGGGAGAACTGGAGAAGGAAGGGGTGTTAATGTCTGCGGTTCATCATCAAAGTCATTTTCATTTATTAATTCTGAGAGTTCCATTACGTTGCAGCAAGTCTCTCCAGAACAATGGAAGCACACTGCAGAACATTTCAGCCCTGCTTTTCGACATCCACACATCGCTCCACAGTTTCCTTTGAATTTGCAAAAGATCAATTTTAGAAGCTCAGGGGGTGCTGGAGGTTTAAGTTCTGCACTGGCATCAATAATTTTCCATATTTTTTTCAGCCCCAGTCTTCAGGATCATTATAATTACCAAGCCACGACTGGACCTGATGGTAGACTCGGAAAGTATGAAAGCGAGCTGTGTCTTGTGTTGGAGGAAGTGAAGATAAGTTAAATGTACTTTTTGTCACTGCCTTTGCGAATTGTTTGTATCTTAGGCTGTCAAGAGAATTATCATCTTTATTACCACCGTATAAAG
>PNEQ01091334.1:0-11985 GCA_003012365.1 Medauroidea extradentata | reverse complement strand
GGCTGCTGCTGCTGTTCGCAGAGACATACTGCCACGACCACTTCAGACTGCGCATGTATGGAAACACAGGCGTGCAACAGTGCTTCACTGCTCGCGAGAATGAACGTTGCGCAGCGCACGTTCGTGCGCGGGCTCGTGCGCGCGCTCGCGGCGACGTTGCATTACACGGCGCAGCTCAGATGTGTACGCACCTTAAGGTCTGAATGTGGGCGAGGGGAGTGAAGCTAACAGAGGGGAGAGGTACATACCAAATTTTCCAGCCGCCATACTGATTTAACCTCAAAAGTACACAACAGAATTGTATTTTTTATGGTAAATTAATATATTATGCTCTTTAATTGATGTTTTAGGTTGAAAACTCTATATTTTAGCCCTGTTTACACAGCTGCTAACTAAATTTTCCTCAATTATTTAATTAGTTGACCATATTGGTACCAACCACATCAAGCGTTTGTTTGGTTACAATTTCCGGCGACATGCTCCATCTGGGCCCTTCTAACATCTTTGGGTAGACCTGAGTAGATCCGGCGCAGAGATCAGAGTTAAATGTGTAGGGATTCCGGACAGCGCTAAACTGTACTCGCTGAACGTTTTTTGAACTGTTTTAGAGTCATGTCTACTCTGTCGAGTAGATCGAGTAAGATTTCCGTAAGCGCTAAAATACAGTGAAAATAACTATAGGTGTTTAGGGATAAAGTGAGCATTTTTAAAACCCAAGTAAATTTTTTACATTCACATAATTTTAGTTTTGTGCCATTTTTTCATATGAGCAAAGCAATCTACGTATCAATTCAAGTGTATAGATCTACCGTAGTCAAAAGTTCTAACAAATATAATTGTTTAGTTACTATTCTAGACAATATGGTCTTTAAAAGTGCTCAATTTATCGGTGAACCAGATTTACTAGACTGCCAAGTTGTTTCGATGTATTTTAACACAGGTTGATTGCATGCATTTTTCCCCACTCGCTCGGATCCGGTATTTCCGTCACCAAGGGATTTTTTTAAACATTCTTTTCGCCGTCTTTGCCACAACTCTACGGCAGCTTGCGATAAGGCCCGTATCGCTTGTCGAGTTGTGTCGCAAGTCGTGAGGAATGAGCGTAGAAGAAAGTTGTAGGAGAGGGAAGACGGTGAACTGGGCTAGCGGTGTGTGTTGTGTGTGTGTGTGGCATGTTTCTGCTCACGGTAAGCCGGGTTCACACGTGCGACGATAACGCCGTGCGAGCAGAGCAAACATACACATATGATGAGCCACAGCAACTAATTTGCAATGTCTTGTGTGTGACGAATCAGGGGCGTCATTTCAGGTATTTCAGGGGGGGGGGCAAAATTTTTTGTTGCGACCGAGGCCTCGTTGCGTCTTTTCTATTAATTAAGCATGTATAATTTAGAAACGTTAGTAACAAAACTTAGGTATTATGTGCCTACGTTAGTAGTATTTAAATAACAAAATACACAAAAACATTTTTTTACACATTTCCTTCTAAATCCAGGGGGGGGGGCATTTGCCCCCCCCCCCTTAAATGACGCCCCTGTGCCGAATACTATTCAACTTGTAAATGTTACGTACGATGATTATGGGTCGAAAATTTTCAGGAAAATAATTTTACACCAGTTTATAATTAGCCTAATATGTACCTCTGCAGCTACATTTCATGTTTGTTGTCAGTATGAATTTGTGCAGAGGCTACTTTCATTTGCTTGTGCCAGTCAGAACCCCAAGGCACTGAACAACGTCCAATCACTGACCATGTAGCAGAACTGCAGGTGTGCAGCTAAGGCATTGAACCAATGTGGCGCAGTGATATTTTCACGAAACATCTCTTCTCTACCGATGACATTTTGAGCCGCTAAAATATTTTGGAATACTATTTATTGTTTTTATAATTACTTGTATATATGTGGCGACGTTGTGGGAGCTGCGACAGGCGGAATGTGTAATGTTAACTACCCACGGCAGACTCTGTGGTGACGTCGTGAATATAAGCGACATTATCGAGATAAAGGTCAAAGTCATCCAATATGGCGGTGGTGGTGTCATCTAACATGGCATCCAGTGACGTTATTTATGCTGGTGGAAATGTATGCTCATGTCGCCTATTCCTTTGGCAACGTCCACTGTCATGAGGCCAAGATCTAGGGCCGAAACCACGGCCATAGAAGAACAGGTCTGGACACTCGCCCGGATATTTGACCCCCTTGTTGTTTGGCTGTAGTTCACCAAGCTACCGAGAATATTGTGTTTTATTGGCGCTTCAGTTACGGCGGTTGGACTCAAACTCCGCCCACTTCCTTTCCACTAAGATAAACGATTTATCAAAACATATTTTTGTCAATTTACGAAATACTTCCTTCGCTCACAAATTTAAGAAAAGGCTCCAGCAATCTTTATTTACTTTATAAATTTTACAATGGAAAAAAGTGGGCGGAGTTTGAGTCCGACCGCCCGTTTTACAGCGCCAAAAAGTATGACATTCTCGGTAACTTGACGAACTACAGCCAAACAACAAGGGGGTCAAGCAAAATACATTGGCAGATAGGCGAGTGTCCAGACCTGTTCTTCTACGGCCGTGGCCGAAACTATAGACCTCTTTCGAATGACAACCAACTGCTCACCAATGCTATCCCCATAGAGAAAGCATTGGTGAGCAGTTGGTTGTCATTCGAAAGAGGTCTATAGTTTCGGCCCTTAGCCTATTATTTTTTCTACGCTGAACCAATATACATTTTCAGTGATTGGCTGACACTGCGCTGAACGTATTAACAGAATACTTTGAGAATGATGAGTGAAGTTTTATACTCTAGGTAAACAGCACCACAGAGCAGCCAAGGATACAGAAGAGAAACTGCGAACTCGAGATGTTTGACCCGATAAGAATGCGGAAAGTCTGCACATGTAGATGAACACGCCATAACGATGTCTGACCAATTGGGAAGCATCCATAGCATGCAGTAACCAATCAGACACAGTGTCTATGCTCGCTTCAAATGTACCGGCACGCCATTTCTCTTCTGCATTGCCTTGCTGTTTTGTGACAACATCGCAGTGTAAAAACACGTGTTTAAATTTGCCGCATCGATGAACAGTAGTGTAAATTGATGTTACCAGATTTATATAGGAAGAATGCTAAACCGTTGCTCGACTTATAGGCTATAGTTTTATGGTGTTCCATTTAGGAACACTGATTTATCACGGCAAATGTTGACTGCTTGCTATGCTTCAGTATAACATGGACGTAGTTATGCGAAAAGGAATTAACCCACAAAGTAATTTGTTTGGGGATAATTATACCAAGTGAAGGTGAAAGCCTAGAATATTTCCTAGAAAAATAATAAACATTAGATCACAATATTTCAGTCAAGTACGAGCCCAGTTAAAGTGGTTTATACAAGATTTGTATGGACAGACTATACTTTGAACTTGAATATCTGTGTTCCAGTGAACTGTGAGTTCGTTTTTTTTTTTGCATAACTACGTCCAAATGTCTGTAGTTGACGTTCTTCGTTCGTCATTGGTTTGTCCACACCTGAATGAGTCGCTACTGGATATTTGTGAGTGAGTGAGAGATTTTGGTCTGCGCGTAACGTCGAGGTCTTCGGCATTGGTGAGGGATGACATGAGGTGAGTATGGAGCAGCGCAGGAATGAAAGGGAAGATCCCCGAGAAAACCCGGGGAGCGACCCCACCGGGAATCGAACCCAGATCGCCTTGGTGGGAGGCGAGAGGTCTGACCCCTTGACCACTGCGGCCACCGAATATTTGTGATTCGTCTTTAAACATCTACATAACCATCATACAATAATACATGGTGCAGTCGCTACACGGTTTTCCAAAATACGTTGCCGAGAAATATTCTAGCAATGGGCCACTATTTATACACGTGCAGTGTTTGGGGGAAAACTTGCAATACTATTTGTGTGGTTTTACTGTGTGTGTTTTAGCGTGGAACCTAATCGATGCGCGAATTTTTGAAAATCAAGATTTTTTTTTAAATTCTTTCGCTTGAATTCTGTGTACGTTACAAGAATTTATTTCGTAGAAATTACATATTAATACATTCTGTAACAACTAACTTGCGTTATTATTTCGCCATGCCTCTGAATTTTGTATACATCATCACTCTGTGCGTATCCGTCACGGCGCGGCGTAGTATAATTGGTGTAGCGGAGTTCGGTATCGTGCGATATGCGAATGTGGATGTAGGCTGTATTTTTTCTGCTGCTATATATAGCACCAGCCATATCTATAATGCAGATTTAAAGTTCGCGCGCCAGTATCGGTAGCCAATATTCCCTGCGAAGCTCGTGGAGAGAAATACACTGCGCATTTCAAATAAGACATCCGTCTACGTGTCACTTCATATATTTCCTGTTATCTGATTTTTGTGGAGAAACTGACGGCAATATCATTGTATATTTTCAACAAAAAAACTTATTTTAGTTGGACGTCCATTGTAATGGCTAGGGACCCTGGTTTTTCACGAAAGGAATTTTGTCTCACTTTGTCTCGGTGCATTACGTGCACATCTGCAGTTCTGCTTCGTGGTCAGTGATTGGATATTTTAACTCTTTCGAGCCTTGGGATTCTACCGGCAAATCACAGACGTGAGGTGTTGCACAGACTTTATTGTAATTGGCTCAGACGAATGATAATACGGCTCTTCCACACAGACACGCTGCCAATAACCATGAAGCACAATTGCGGATGTGCACGTAAGGCACTGAAACAAAGTGGGGCAAAATTCTTTTCGCGAAAAACCAGAGTCCCTAGTAATGGCTTATATTTTAAAGACGGCGTTTTTTTTTTTTTTTTTTTTTTTTTTTTAATAGCCTACTCAGCCAGCCTATGCAAAGCTAAAATAGACTGTCAACGCGGTACTTTTCTTACAGACTATCACGTTTAAGTTGCTTCAAGTACGATGAAATAAAATGTTGCTCAACGGACACTTAATCCAATGAACGTAACTTAGTGTTTAATCAGCGACTAATTTAATGTGCGTAGAACGACGAGTCGATGGGTAGAGTCAGTGACTTTTCGTGAAAATATTTTTTTCATTAATTTGTTTTACTGCCTTAAGTGCACATCTGCAACTCTGCTTCGTGGTTAGTGATTGGCCGTTTTTAAATCTTTGCGTCTCTTATACCCGCAAATCAGACGTGAGGTTGTCGTAGTAACCTTGTTCTGATTGTCACAGTCAAATAAGAGTCGCTTCTGCAATAAATACATTCTGGCAATAACCATGAAGCAAAGCAGACAGTGGCGGCTCTAGGGTTGTTGTCAGGGAGGGCACAAGTTGCAGAGAACTGTATATAGTTGTGCGCTAGTTGACGCTACAGCCACTGACACGCAGGTATGTAGGTGCCTCTTATTACAGACTGGTCACAACACAATAAGTAGCCAGTACATATTTCATGGACATTGGTATACGGCAGCGCGTCCACACTAGTGTACAGTTCTCGGCAACTTGTGCCCTTCCTGCCAACAACCATCGAGCCGCCACTGAGAGCAACATGTGTGCACACAAGACATTGAAACACATATGCTATACAATTATTTGCACCAGAAATAATTGGTAGAGGTACGTCAATTTCGCGGATTCATCTGGCAGCAGCCTATACTTGTCAGTCCTGTACACCCACTGGCCACACTCGATTATCTATTGGCTTATAACCGTACAAGCAGGTAGCAAGCCATAGCACCGCGCATTATTTCCTTATTTACTACTGGCTTGCAGTAGTCAAACGCGTTTCGTAAGAGCCGCCAGCAAGTCACAGACACGACAATGAAGTATACATAATTGGCGTTCAACCTGACCTGGAATGTATCTGCGAAATTTACGTACCTCTCTCTAATCATTGGGTCTATCTATGGGTAGAGGTGACTGTTTATCACGGGAATACTTGACTGTTTGCTGGGTTTCAACGTATGTTCAGCTTATGAATGGATACTGACTTCGCTTGTACGCGGAGCTGTTGCCCTATTTGACTGAGCCAATTAGAATCCCTTTATTTATACCTATTATTGTTCTGCTGGCAGCTACGTCATTGAGTTTACACAATGGCTACGTTGTACATGTCACAAGAAACTACAGTATTTTCAAGGATATGTTGGCACAAAACATTTTCGTGATACACCATCATCTCTATCGATCGGTTATTTATCCAGAATTTAACTACTTACAGATTAAAAAAAATAGCCTACCATACTATAATATTTTTGGAATTTTCGGAATGGTTCTGCTTTTAATTAACGTCAGTTTGATGAGATATTTATTTTCAATACACATAGCCTATCATTTAGTTTCACTGCAGTCACAGCCTTACCAGCAGGCAGTGCTTATGATCGTTACAGTAGTAAATGTTACTGCCGCCAGATGTCAGCAACTTTCACCTACAAGTAGCCATATGTCAAGTCCTTGCCTGCGTATGGACGATGTTGCAGTGCGTCATGCGTATTCTTTTCACAAGAAACAGCTTATTCGCATTACCTTTATGTACGAAAATAACTGGAAACTATGCTTCTGTAATTTTAAAAATCCACCACGATTGTTAGAAACGTGATTTTCGAGCCTCTCAAAATGGCTAAGCACTGTTTTTTTTTTCAGACTACTGTAACTCCGAAAATACCAACTGATCTCGCAAAGTGTAAAGCGAAAGGCATGCGTTAGCCTTTATCTCATACTATCCAAAAATAAAAAATTTTGGGTCGCCGTTTGAAGTTCCATAGGAAAAAGAATAGTATGTAACCTTGCACGCCAGTATGGCGAGCTGTGAATAGAGGCGATTTGCTTCTCGTCGAGCGTAGTACTCTGGCTCTTATCACTCCGCTGGTCCCATGCGTCATACCCGGAAATTTGAAACGGGTATCCACTCCTCTTAACCTTCAGTTTGTCACCAGAGAAATAATCACAGCGTGCGTGATCTAGAGAACTGACTGGCAACAGAATGGCACCACATTAGAGAACCAGATGCCCTGGACACATCATTCTTCGGACCTTCATGTGTCTCCATGCTGTGTGTGCTGTGGTACCAACCTGTTGGAACCACACATACTCACAACCTGCGTCGTTGAATTTGTACTGTGGAGATGTTTGTGTAGTCAACGGTCAGCTTTGCCCGTTAAAACTGCTGTATGACTGGATTTAGTTTCTTGGACATAATCCGTTGCGATATAGATGGCTGTCAAAGAAAACTAAAAGTAATAGAAAAACAAAAATAAGCAGAGTGTGATTTAGTAAACATGGTACATAAACAACATAAAAAACACACATACACACAGATATATATATATATATATATATATATATATATATATATGTGTGTGTGTGTGTGTGTGTATATATATATATATATAGTTATTTTTTATTTTGTGGGTCATACCTACTTATTTTTTCTGTTTGTCCCTTTTTCAAGGTAGACCTCAAACGTGGGCTGTCTCTTGGGTTTTTTCTTTTGATTTTTATTTCTTATATGTTTGTCCTTCTTTTGTTTGACACGATTCCATTTTTGGAATTTATGTTGTGTATGTACTCTGTTGACTAAAGCATATCCTGCTTATATATGTTTTTCTATTACTTTTAGTTTTCTTTGGCAGTCATCTATATCGCAATGGAGTATGTCCAAGCAACTAAATCTAGTCACGCACTCCCATTCAAAGATAATAAAAACTGCTGTATGCCTTACTGATTTATTATTTATTTAGGTCAGAAATGTGACAGGCGTTTCTTCCAACTCTCACGGCTGATTTATTACCCAAATATTAGTATTTTTACTTTCAAGTGGTGAAAGTATTCAGATAGTAAAGAAAAACTAAGCAATGTCATAAAACCATAGTTCTCATATTTTTCCTTTTTTTACTCGTTTTTATTAACTCGCCTTTTTGTCTGTTTGTCTTTTAGGTAACAATTACCTTGAACTTGAGCATAGCTCAGAACTTAATGGCAGTGCAACTGTCTTGCTTGCTTCTCTATCCGGTACAAAATTTGCATTTAAACTTTCCTGATGAGCTAGAGATTTGAATATTTATACATAGATAAGATCTGCGTGACAGTGCAATACAAGAAAAATAAAAATTTTAAAATATAAAAATTCATACATTTTAAATGTACTACGTTTTGAAAACGTACGAGTGAAAAATTTCACGCGCACATAACTAAAAAAAAGCATAAAATATTATATATTGTCATATTTAATGTAACTAGAGATAATGGTTTATCGCGGGAAAACTTGTCTACTTGCTAGGCTTCAACGTACGTTCTGCTTACATAAAAGATGACTGGCTTTCGCTTGTACGTGGAGCTATTGCCCTATTTGACTGAGCCAATAAGGATCCTCCTATTTTGATATCTGATGTATGGCACTTAGTAGCGCGGTGGAACAACCATTTTCATCATTATGTTTTTATTCTTACTTTTATAACAAAATTTTTTCCTTTGTTTAGACATAAATTGTGATTAAAAATTGCTCTTATGAAAGTTTTTTATCAATTATAGTTTGACCTGTCAAAGCCGAAATTTGCATGACATGGTTTTAAGTACGACACAAACCAAGTGACTTACTACACTGAGATAATTCGCACTGAATGTCGGTACTGTATGCTATAAGGTCACTAAAAAATGAAACATCAACTTTTAAAATGTTTTAATTTCAAAATTTAGCATTTCGACGTATTTCGTTGGTCGGCAATGTCGTGATATGACGACAGTGTGCGAATTAAATAAAAAAAGGGGTGGGAGAAGATGAGCACTCTCCAATCACCCAAATAAAGCACTGCGTCAGGGAAGTTTGGTTTCAAGATGTAATTTGATGATATTTAAATGTCTTCCGTATCTAAATACAGAAGTTATTGCTAACAGAAAATTTATTTATGATTTGTTTTGAGTGAATGAGTTTACAAACACAACATCAAATTCTAAGTTTGCAAGATATGCAGGGTGAGTTTGAATTCGACCGACAAACTTTGTGAGGTGATTCCTTATGCAAAATAAGGTAGGATTTACACTTAACAGGCCGGAAAAGCATATTAAGGGCGTTACGACCATATGAAAGTGGATGTGAAGAATCGATTTTAATGAACCCATTGAAAACCGTTGGAGGTACCGCAAAAATATAAGGATACTGGTTGGAGGATAAAAAAAAATAGATCTGTTTTCTGACGCCATGATATTGGTACGAGTCGACCCCCTTCGTAGGAAAATAGGATATGCGAGATTGCGATCGTATGGCATTTCGTACCCGCAACGTTGTCTCGCGGTGCGATGCCTGTTTGTGAAAGAACATGTCTTAAACAACAAAAAAAGGTCGCCATGGTAAAACACCCTCCGGCCAACCGTTTCCCCAAAAACAGTGACCGACTTATCTGTGGGTAGATTGGAGTGGCGTTCTCCAACGCCTGTGTGGTCATGCAACTATCAGGTACTGCTACTACAGGATGATCATGCGGCCACATCTCTTTACACCAATGTAGGCGATGCGGGTTCGATACCCGGTGTGCCACGTGTGGAGAATGTCGCTGGTCGGTAGGTTGACTCGGGGATCACATATTACCCCCGCCCTTACATTCTGGCGTTGCTGCATACACACACCGTTCACCCCCATTCCCAAATGGCTCGACAGCCATTGCTGTTCAGAGCCACCCACGTCTCTCTACCACACCGCTACCACATACGCACGGAGGGGAGTACAGCGGGTAAGTGCTTAGGTAAGTGAGAAGCGTACATGTGTGTCCGTCCATTTTATTTACACTTTGACACCTACAAGAATGGCTCGATTAAACAGCCTTCATTTTCCACACACAGCTCGCAGCGACAGACCATGTTTTGCTGGACGCATATACAGACACATAGCCTGTCGGAAATGTTGCCAGTCATGTTGATGAACCTCCCAACAAGATCTTCACTTAGCACCTGGGTCTCATACACTCAGCCTCGCATCAGCCCCCAAAAGAAGAAGTCCAATGTGTTCAGGTCGGGTGAACGTACAGGCCACGCAATTGGTTCACCATTACCGATCCATCGGCCAGGGAATGCGTTGTTCAGGTACGTGAGGACGATATGCGCACGATGGACTGGGGCACCGTCTTGCTGTAACCACATTCGTTGTCTTGTTTGCAAAGGCACATCCTCTTTATATATATATATATATATATATATATATATATATATATATATATATATATATATATAATTTTCCACTTTCAGGGTAATATTTGTCATGACATGAGACAGACGGCGAAAAAAAAAGTTAAGGGGAAATTCTTTGTTGTTGGCACTCTGCCTGCCGCGGGGAATGTTCCTGACTAATAATTAAAAGTTCCGTGGCAGTGTGACCAACCTCCTAAAATGTGGTTACACACGTAACTGACACACGTGACTGATGTAATTACAGTTGTCTGTCGGGTATGTACGGAACAGTGAAGTCTAGTCTCTCACCAAATAATAAAGCAAATCTCGCAGATCCCTAGTCATAACACACGAGCTGGTCTTCTAGTAACGTGTGTTGTGAGCGCAGTGTTGTTGCAGCGGTGTTGGCGGTCCTGTAACAATTGTCAGGGCGTCCCACTCCGGCACAGCAGCGGTCGCGCGCCCCGCTTTGTTAACGGCGTCGTCGCTAACGACCTGGTTTCTAAATAGCGCCGTCGAGACATGTTTGTGTTCTTACTTGTTGTTACCGTCTCTCTCTCACACACTCTCACACACTCTCTCAGCTTGACTGACCTATCCCTTCCCATGATAACAGCAGGCGACTGCCACAGGGATCTTGCCGTCTCTTCCTCGTTCGTACATAATTATGTGTGAGTGCTTAGTACATTTGTTTATGTTCACACAGACAACACACATATGTGTATTTACATATGTGTATGTATATGTGTGTATAGTCTGTCTCATGTAACTTTTCCATGTTTTGACATTTCTCTTCTGAGAAATATTTGTGGCAGTTGCATTGTTTGGAGCTTTAAGCCTACCTGGCATCCTGGAAAAGCACAGCCTTCTCAATCCTGTTTACAGACACACTTCTCAGAAGTGAATTGTCAAAATATGGAATACTTACATGAGGCAAACTATGTATGTGTGTATGTGTATAATATATATATATATATATATATATATATATATATATATATATATATATATATATATGATGATGATGATGATAATGATGAAGAACTGGAACACCATTACCGATCACCGTGAGACTTGGCATATACATGCATTTTTTCATGGAGAATGATTTTATGCTATCCAATGTACTGTAACTCGCCGCTAGATAGCTCTGCAGCGAATCAACTTCTATATCGCTCCGTCTATCGCCACCTGTAATGAATGCATTCATACACCAATCATTAGATATGATGGTTTATCGCGGGAAAACTCTTGACTGTTCGCTGGATTTCAAGGCACGTTCAGCTTATTAGATTATAACTAGAGGTGATGGTATATCGCGGAAATGTTTTGTGCCAACACAACCTTGAAAACACTGTAGTTAGCTGCGACACATATGTTTGGGCGACGTATGTCTGACTCAACGCAACTGGCTGCAGACCAATAAAACACATCAAATATTACAATAGCGGAATTCTTACTGGCTCAGTCAAATAGGGCAACAGATCCACGTACAAGTAAAAGTCAGTAATTTTCTGGTAAGCTGAACGTGAGTTGAAACCCAGCGAACAGTCAAGTTTTCATGCGATAAATCGTTATCTCTAATTATTACTGGATTTATCTTGTACATAGAGGTGTTACCCTATTTTACTCTGAGCCAATAATAATCCTGATGTCATAATACTGTTGCGAGCCGCGACTGTCTGGCTGGGCGGTGTAGTACGATACTGTGGTGGCGGAGCTAGGACACCCCCTTCCCACTCACTCCTCGGCGCCGTGGCTGTCGGGCAGGGCGGCGAAATACAATACAGTGGCGGCAGCGCTAAAAGACCTCCTCGGGTGCCGCATGGATTGTATTACTCCATGATAACCACCTGCGCCCA
>PNEQ01091333.1:0-11984 GCA_003012365.1 Medauroidea extradentata | reverse complement strand
AATAATGGAAATTACCTGTTTCCCCTTATGTTATCGTATATTTATATGATTATTATGTTATGGTCCATACCAAATAAACTGTACGTCCTGTAAACTTTTCATGGTTATCTTATGATTCAGTACACCAAACATAGTGGAAATAACCCTTCACCATTCATGTTATTTTTTTAAAAAAATTATTTGTCGACCAGTGTAATTTTCATATTAGACGAAGTTAGGCACAGGCTGTTAAAATATAAGCCTATACAAGTGCATTGGTGACGAACATTAGGGGTGGCTTATTTATTGTAATATCTCAGTCTTGTGGGTTTGCTAGCTGAACTCAAAACTGTACTAAAAAGGTTAGATCTATTTCTGGCCTAATGTGTTTATTGCCCCTGTCCGATGATTTTTAATGTGCCAGCCCTACAATTTTTAGTAACTTACCACTGCACCACATTTTTCAGTGCATCTGCCCTACAATTTTCAGAGACTGACCTACAATATTCAGTGTATCTGCCCTAACATTTATAATTCCTCCTTCAATGCTCCATGATTTTTTATGCCCCCTGCCCCACAGTTTTAAGTGCACCTAACACTGCCCCATGATTTTTTGTGTCACTCCCACACATTTTTTAAAATGCAACTACCCTACTATCTTTTGTGATTATCCAGGGTGTCCACTGACAGGGAAAACCGGGAAAACCTGGAAAACAGGGAAAAGTCAGGGAATTTCATCTTACAGGGAAATATCAGGGAATTTTCATTTGGGTCAGGAAAAATAATACAAAACAGCCCAGAATAAAAATTTTTGTAGTACTGAATAGTTAAATTATTATAATTTAGTTACCGCAGTAAATCAATTCGTAAGCGCTTCTGATTACTTTCACTGGTGGGAAACCTGAATTAATTTTTTTAATATAAAATTGTTTTTTCTTATTTTATTCAACATATTGAGTCGCTTAGTATGCAATCTGTGATTCAAATGCATGTATCCAATTCTTTTAATGTTGTTCCATTAAAGCTATTTATTTCAAATGTGCTGTGTTGATGTAAAATTATGGAGTCAAAGATACCAATTCAGCCAAGAAATTAGGGCAGGGCAGCTTGTAACATTTTAGGTCTTGAGCGCCGATGAGGGTGAAGAAAGTTGGGAATAACCAGAATTAAGATTCGGATTAACCAGGATTAAGATAAGAAATATCCTTGAGAAATTTCACCAAAGTCCCAGAACTATTTTCACAAGCAAAATACAGGAGTGACCGGTTACTGTGAAGCGATCACACTAGCCATTTGGCCGATGCAGGCCTTAAAAAGTACTAGTTTTGCCGATAATAGGTCAGGGAAAATTAACAGATATTACCTGGAAAACAGGGAAAAGTCAGGGAATTCCAAAACTGAATATCAGTGGACACCCTGTTATCCTAAAAGTTTCTGTACCTCTGCCATGACCCTGACCCTGCAATTTTTAGTTGTCCTAGGTACCCTACAATTTTCTTTCTGTAGGCCTACATCAATCCAACTGTACCCTACAGTTTTCTGTACCCCTATCGAACAACTGTATCCTATCCTACAATTTTCTGTACATCTGCTCCATGATATGTAATATCCTTGCTTAACGTATCCAGTGCACCTACCCTACAATTTTGTTTACCTCTGCCCCATAATTTTAAATATTTCTTCCTCGCATTTCCTGTGCCCTTACTGTACAATTTTGTGCTTAGGCCAATGCCCTAAACTTTTCTGTACAGTATATCTACCTCATGATTATTTTTAATGTCTGAAGGAAGAAGGTAAGGGGGTTGGAGAAGGGATCCCAACATTGACAAGTATGAATGGACAAACTATGACAAATGACAGAGAGCAAGCTGATATGCTGCAGGCTCAGTACTTGTCAGTGTTTGAAACAATGGAGTATTGGAATAGTGAGACAAATAGACAAAATGGAATGGATATGGATTGGGGACTTCCTCCAAGGATGGTGGCAGAGAGTGAAAGGAGGGGTATAATTGATGGCAGACAACGAGGTGACATCACGGATGCCACAGGGAAGTTTGCTCTAGCCGGTATTGTTTACCATTATGGCGAATTGTATGGTTATTGGGATTAGTGGCAAAATAAGATTGTTTGCAGATGACTGTCTTTAGTGGTGGGCAATGGGGTCTACTTGCAGACAGAAATTGATAGGTTGTATTTCTGGACTGTGGAAAACCAGATGAAGATCAGTGTTTGTAAGACTAAGTTAGTCAGGTTTACTAGGAAGAGAGTGATAAGCAGATAGGATGGGCAAGAGATAAAAGAAGCCACACAATATAAGTATCTAGGGGTTGTGCTGCAAAGTACCCTTAGGCGGACAGAACAGGTGGAGAGGGTGGTTACGAAGGGCAGAAGTGCTTTAGGTTTGCTGGGAAGGGTACTGAATGAGGCTCTGAGGTAAGGATGGGGAGGGTTACATTGTCACTTAACTAGGGGGGGATATAGAGGGAGAGGCAGCAACAGCCAGAAGATTGAGAGGGTGTGGAGGAGAACAGAGTGGGGTAGGCAGTCTATGTGTGTAAGGTCAGCAAGGGAGTGGAATGTTTTGCAGGATGACTTGACTTTTTTTTTTATTTCTTAGCCTCCAGTATACATCCATACAAGAGGATAGGAGTTGGTGACGGTGAAGGGGGTTGGTAGGTTCAGGGATGTTTTGAAGAGGGTTTTATAGAGGTGGGAACATGTGATCTCACCGCTGTGTGGCAGCGCAGTTGTAAGTATTTATTTATTTTGTCTCTGCTACACATTTTTAATTGTGCTACCATACAATTTTCTGTACTTCTGCTCCATGATTATTTTTAATGTCCTTGCCTCACATTTTAAATAGTCCTACCCCTATAAATTACTGTTACCCTACCCTACAGCTTACTGTAGCTCTACCATATTATTTTTAGTGTCACTGCCTCACATTTATAGTTCTCCTACCCTACAATTTTCACTGCCTCTGGCCTATGCTCCTGCATTACTATTTTCTGTACCCCTGCCCAAATATGTTTTGTTCCCTACCCCACACTCACCAATCTTGATTGCCTTGCCTAAGGTAATATTTTCTTAAAGTAAGTCGTAACTATAAAATACCCTTTGGGGAAAAGGTTAAGGAACATATTAAACTAGGCGTACCGTAATTGGACGAAATCGTAACACAGCATACAAGTGACAAAACATAAAGATGGATTTATTTAAAGAATGACCACGAATAATATAAATGTAGTTTCGATTACTTATCAAATGCTCAATTTATTATTTTTGTACCGCACTTCATTGAACTGCAAGTAAATACTACTATTCAAACGAGAACAACGTGCATGTTTACCTTTAGGTTAAGTAACCTCGCCACTATTTACACATACATAACTTCGAGTACGCTGCAAAATTATCTGTTAGACTTTGTTCAACTTCTTTGATATAAATTTATTCTGAAAACGATAGAATTCTTTCACTTTCTCTAATACTCAATTTTTACGAACAAGAGCAAAATATTATATCAATGTTTTGCATAGGCCCAAAGGGTTTGTTTGGAACCAGCGTCATCGTGTGACGTCACACTAATGGTGTCCATTACATACACAACACTGTGCGAAGGGGGGGGGGGGGCGTATTTCAACAACCTAGCAGCCCGGGCAGTACGTAGCGAGCGAGCTGTGGTTGCAGGGAGAAGGGGTGGCACGGCCCTTCAGTCGCCTGCGTGGGCCGCTGGCTCGTTAAAATATATTATTAAACTACACCCAGGAATTGTTTATTTCGTAAGCCTACTTTTGTTTCTAGCAACAAATGTTTGTTTCCAATGTCAATATTCACATTCCAGTGTCAATATTCAATAACAAAAATTTTCATTTAAATGTGCCAATGAAATATTTTTACAACACCTAAAATATTTTATAATGAATACCCTCCAAAATTTGTAATCATTAGATATAATCACACTCGCACACAGATATGAATTTAATTCAACATCATTAAAAAGCAGCATTGCAAAAATAAAAAATTATTGTTGGGATACGCAAAGCAATTAAAAAATTGGTTTCCGAAGTAGAAACAAATTTATTCAGCTATGGTGTTAGCATGGGAAAGGTAAAGAGAAAGGGAAGTTGGGCAACCAAATAGAAATATTTTAGTTTCTAGTTTGAAACTTCGCAATACAAGTAACACTAAATTTAATTAGTGATTTCCAACAATTTGACGTGTTGGTGGTGAGGGCAAAGGGGGTGAGAGCGTCTTACTTACGCCCTGGAGAGTGCCGGCTGCTGCTGGTGACGGTCGTGGGTCTACAGCCCGTGTGGCGAGTCCCCTCTGTATCCTCCACGTCGAGATGTATGCTGTTGTGAGGTTGGAAAGCGGCTGGTTGGTAAGATTAGCTCCCAAAGGACCATGAAGTGGCCGTGGCCAAATAACTAACCCGCGTGAATAGGTTTCACCACTGATTTATTGCGTTATTATTGGCATACTGTATTTTGCACGTACATGCCTTAAGCGGTCCCCACGTCTATAGCCAGTGGGTGGCTAACTCGGTACACGCGGACACTAGTTACGTGATGGTGTAGTTACGTTGAAAAGATAAACCCCTGGGCGCAAGAGCTTGCAGGGATGGAGGTGGCTTTACTCCTGGACGATTTAATTAATGTTACGTTAATAAAGTTCTTGAAAAACTAGATAAAGTCACTATTGCAGCTACATGATACGACAAGATACGGTGATGGTCCAGGAGCCGCGAATACGTGGTCTACCTCCTACACGCCCGAGACAAGACTACCAAACAATGGCGCCCACTTCCGCTAGTAGCTGAGAGCGCCCGCCAAAACTATCCGCGTGGCCGCTTTAAGCATGTTGTGTTGAAGCTGTATACATACAAAGACACTAAAATTTACATGAGACACAATTGAGCCCATGGAGATGGTAACATAATTGGGTTTGCTGAAATTGCACAAATAAACTTACATAGGGAAATTAATTTACTTGTGCCTTCTGTTCAGGTTGGCTTGTTAAGCTGTCTCTGTAAGTCCGAGCTGGCACCGTTTATTATTCTAACACACATAGAACACTTGGATATAACACATTTATCACTATTCTTATTTTAAGTATAAAAAGTTGGCAACGCGTTGCACGTTCTTTTTAGTTGTTAGGTTGTCAGTCTGGGCCGCTCTCAGCGATCCAACGTCATTGAACACTTTTGAAGCACTTTACCTAATAAATTTGTTTGCCTTAGTTGTGGATGCTCAATAAATCCCTAAAAATATGGAGACTGCCTCTCCATATTTACTTTGCCCTAGCAACTCCCACACTGTCTGTTTCAGGCGACATTCGTTCCGCTATTTGTGCACGTCATGATCAGTGATGGCGTAATGCTTGTTGTAACGACCAATGTCCCTTCTTTAGCTGGCGTTGCGGTGGTGTTACTTAGTTGTTTTACTTTAAATATTGGCACTTTCTTTTGTGTTCTCTTGCTAACCACATGGCTACATTAACTTGAGCGCTCAGTCGGTCCCATCAGTACCGGGCGCATGCAGGGTGCCTTCCGAATGCCGAGGGCCGTTGAATACTGCACGTGATGCTTGCGTGTGTTGACGAACGGTCGCGATGCATTCGTGGGCTGTTGAGCACACGTAAAATTGTTGAACAAATTACATACTTGTAAACAATATGAAGTGCACCTTTTGTTACATGATTTTTCATGGCCTTTTAACAGGTTGTAATTGTAAAAATGTGGTTGATTAGTCTCCTGTATTCAAAACATAGAACTATCCTCCAGTTGATGTGGCAAATACAGGTGTGAGGAGGGGGCAGAGTATCGTGGAACCCTATTAGGGTACCTCTCTAGACACGTGGTTACTGAAAGCTGAATTTGACGAGTGAGATAGGGATGAGTTCCCTTGCAATTGAATGTTTGCTGGTAAAGGGTGCCAGTCCGTCAATGCCGTTACGTTGCCCAAGCGGACACGGGACTTTTGGTGATCTCAGGGTCTTGGCAGGGTCTGGCAGTCAGTCTAACCATGATTGTCTTGGCAGGGTCTGGCAGTCAGTCTAACCATGATTATAATGAAAATCTTCCTTTAAACTTGAGCAGTGCTGCCACTCTGACTCAAGAAAAATGACTAATTTACCATTTTTGGTGATGTACATAACAATGCAGTGCATTATAAACACAGGTTTGGACACAAAAGAAACAAATTCAATTTGTCTGCTAGTCAAACTGTCTAAAAAACTTTTTAAGAACATTTAAACACTTGGTAAAATTACAAACTTACAAGCACAAAAATCAGAAGGGTTGAATTACATGTGAATTTAAAAGAAAACTAATTTAACTAACCTTCCATTATGAAATGGTTTTACTCAAAGTTCCCAATTACAAATCATTGTCTTAACAGAAATGTCACTGGTACTAATAACTATGACACACATATTAAATAGACAAGTGCGCTCACCGACATGTATAAAAGTAACTACTTTTGTTAACATTCCACTGGCTGTTTGAAGAAAAAATTTGAAAACCATTTAAACCACCATATTTCCTCGCTGAAGCAACTTTCAGTTGCATACTTAATGAACAATTCTAAATTAATAAGAATGTTGCAATAGGCACATAGCCCTTATAAATGTATAAATAGATGTACAGTGAAAATACCGGAATTTAGGTTAGGATAGTTGTATAAAGCGCGTTAAAATTACATTGTAAATAGTATTGTTTGTTTTATGTAACTCAATTACAACATCTTGTTATAATGTAATTTAGTTTTGTGTAATGGTTAGAGGCGTAGTATTACCAGAGGAGTGTTGAATTGACAGTTTACATAGCAGGGGAGGGAAAGTTAAAAAACAGGAGGTGAAAGCTAGCAAGCAGCTTTACGCCAACGAGGAAGGGAGAGCTCTGAGGCTGAAAACTGGGTCACCGAGAGGCGGGGCTATGCCTACCCCCGTGCTGTGCAACTTAATATGAACATCAGAAATAGACATTTTGCAAATTGATATGGAGGAATACCTGCAGGCAGAGCATGGTTCGTGTTTTCTCCTTGTCGTCAGAACGACGCGTCAGTCGAAAGACGTTTCGTCAAAAAAGCGAGCGTGGTTCTGTTTGTTGCCCGTCAAAGCGCTTCGGATGAACTACGCGACCGTTAATACAATGACGCGGTATTTTAGCGTGTCAAGAGGCAGACAACGTGCGTATTTAAAATCAATATTGATAGAAACAATGCCATATTCACAGTTTCAAAAGTGACAAAATATATTTTTAATTAATATAAAGCCTGCACACAGTATAAACAATACGTTCAGAGAAATTTAAAGTTCAGTTACTGTATATGTACCATAACCTACATCTTGCCCATACTGATAGCTAATACCTAAATAAGTAATACAGTTTGTATTGAATATTTTTGAAGGCAAAAACAAATTGTTTTAACTGATGTTTATATAGGTAATTATTGGCTCTGTATTAGTGCACGCATGTGTTTTGTATGTAATTTAAAAGTTTCAAACCAAACCGAATGAAAGTGATGTGCGATAGCAAAAAAATTCCGGTATTTTAATATTCATGGCTTGAATCTATAGAACACATAAGACAAAATCATTCTCTGCTGAAAATATCCTGAGAAACCAGTGTTTATACGCAACGTAGTAACTTTTAAAAACATTGCTACCGTTTGTATTGGCAATTAACCTACAACGTTGTACCTTACAGATACCGTACTATTAAATTTTTTGTAATTTTGAGCAGTACGTTATTTATGTTCATACGTTGTCTTTTTCCTAGATTGGGAAACCAATTTTAAATTTATATCGTGTATAGGGTAAACGAGACCACAAAATATCTATTTTCCTAAAATTGAAGGAAAATTTTTTTATTGACTGGAGAATAGTAATTATCGTCTTCTGTTATTTATTATAAATGTTCTGACAGAAAATAAATTTGTCATTGTAAATCACATGTATACTTCAAAATTATAAGCATATTAATTTTTAAGTTGAACTTTATTTACCATGTTATATTTTACATTGTTCATATAACCATCCAAATGAAGATATAAAAAAAACTGTGGTCAAGTACTGATACTACCACTGACTCTTGAAATTAATATTTAAGCAAACCCCACATGACTGCCACAGAATATTAGCACTTGACCACAGATTTTTCAAGTTCTGTTCACACGTTTAATAAATTACAAGTGTCACTTGTGAATAAAAATATACGTTAATTGTGTCACTTGTAAATAAAAGTACAGGTTAAGTGCAAATTACGCCATTCTCGTTACAGCTGTATAATATTTTTGTTCATAGAGGTTTTCTATTGGCTGAAACTTAAAAGCAGATTCTCCAACACACAAAAATAACACGTCGCTGCTGCAAATTTCGTACCAACCTCTACATATATACCTCTTTGGAACAGTCGTTCATTTGACGCAATAATTCTGATCCGACGATCCATGCTCATATTTTTGCTCAGCCGTCATGACACTAGCGTCGTTCTACCGACACGTCGGCATTACGACGGTTTAGAATAAAAGAACCATGCTCGACCTGCTGGGTTTGTTATGGTCGTCAACCACGAGAGACGCGACTTATTGGAAGTTTAAGGGGAGCGTTCCTAGGAGAGTTCGCAGCATAGGCGCAAAAGAGAAAGTAAAGTGGGACTCTTACGGCAACCTCCATGAAGGGTGGACGCGTTGAGCTGCGAAAATTCATGAGAAGCCGCAATAAACTGACTCTTGCTGCAATCGCCACAAGTGTCGGCGGGTGCGTGTCTCACTGCGGAAGTTCGCGGGAGGCCGCAGGTAAAATTGTACTGTTTAAGTATTTATTTTTTGCATCACCCTGGAGATTCTGTTTTGAACTTCTTGATCATGGAATATAGGGCTTGTCCTCTTGCCGAGGTTTCCACAAAGTGTGGTACAGCCACAGAATAACAGCGCATATTTGTGGCCGCCACTAAGTGTGGTAGAGCCACAATCAGCTATATGATGTAGTGCACACCTTAATTTACCTTAATTTTGCGAGAAAGGACAGAAACACGGGGCTTTGGAACAATAAGCACGATAGTGTATCATCTCTAGTGGGACTGATGAAACAAGTTCAGAGTTTCAGAAGGATTGAAGAATATAATTGCAGATGCTTTCAGTCAGTAATGATAGAACCCCACACCGATTAGAGAAAGAGGTTATAACAATGTAAGCATAAACAATCTACAAATTTCAAACCATGGATTTTTGTGTGCACCATAATGCTGACAATAATGCACTATTGCCACTAAAATGTTTAATTTGGGTTCCATTCTAACAAAAACTTGTAATCAATTTTGCATTTTATTTCAATTTTACAATATGTCATACATGCTCGCTTCTTTGTTGGAACTCTTTCATTTAATTACCTGCGCCAATTAAGATTTCTTCGAAGTCTTTCCTACCAATTGCAGTTATTTTGACCTCCTCTTATCTTTTTTTGTAGAGTTTATCAGCAATTTTTCTCTTCTCACATTAGGTATGATGGAAGTGTGTGAAGATCTACTTAAAAATTTCACTTTCACTTCTTTTTCATTTGTTGAAATTGTTCCAATGCTGCAGTAAATGGATATTTCAATGCATCTTTGCAGATGTTCTTTATAAAAAAACTCATCCTAATAAATATCAATGCGGCCATCTCTTGAGTGTTCTTTTGTCTTTTTCCCCCATGGAAAATTTTCCATTTCTCACGCAGATCAATTAAATGTCTACTAGAACAGCTCAAGCAATGACACTAAAGCGATGCAATGACACACTCTTCAAGCTGAAACCACATCTAAAATGCTTAACTAAGAGAATGTTAAGGTTGCAAAAGTTGTTTCAGTACAAAATTAACGATTAAATTTGCAAGGCTACTTACACATTTGTTAAGAGACTTTTATAAAACATGGATAATATAAAATAATGTGTTAAAACATACTGACATGTATCTAAAACTTTTCACTGATTTCCATGTCATTTCCTCATAAATTTTGCAAATTTTTACATGTCAAATATGTCAGCAGTATTAAATGTGAAGTATCTTACTTTTGTTAAATATAAATTATTTTGTACAAATATTCCATAATTAAGAGTGTGTGGTAGACAAACGCTGAAAACATCAATTGACTTCTAAGCTTTTTTCAAAGCTAATATGAATAAAATACTCAATGACAAGCCTAGATGATTGTATTGGCCAACTTTATGAGTAAATATTTATCCAGAATTATTAATTCATTACGCGTGATATCTTGCATTGCAGTTAAATGCACGAGGTTCCGGAGTCATAGGAGACGTTTGTAACACTGGAAACAATTTTGTTTAAACGTTGGCTAAAACTTTTGTCAAGATAGCTATTGTTTAATTTTCTCAAATTGGGTTTAAGAAACCTACAGTTATAGATCAATGCTTTTAGCTTTGAATTATGTACCACGACCTCTTAAGCTTAATGGTTGAAAATCTACATATTTGTTAATGACACAGATTTCTTAACCAAAAGCTATTTCTGTACTTAATACAATTATATTGTCCTTCAAATTATATGAAACAGCATCGGTATTAATCAGTTGACTTTAAAACAAGCAATGAAGAATTAATAACTTTGAATAACCAAAATACCTTAATTG
Organism: Medauroidea extradentata; assembly: GCA_003012365.1. Lineage (NCBI taxonomy): Eukaryota > Metazoa > Arthropoda > Insecta > Phasmatodea > Phasmatidae > Medauroidea > Medauroidea extradentata. Next base: position 1,378 of record PNEQ01091333.1, on the reverse strand, counting down.
TACACATTTGTATTTTCTAATCAAAACTACAAAAATTAATCCTCATTTCCAACCAAACTTTTTTTTTTTTTTTTTTTTTTTTTTGCCGTTCCATTTGTTTTACGAGATACATTATGTCATAATTATGTAAAATTCTTTGTTCGTGCTTCATTTTTGTGATATTAAATTATAATATCTTTGGTATTCTGAATGTGTCTAATCTTCCAGATTTCTTCTCATGTGATGACTAACCTCAAAATTAAAGTAACTAGCTAGCAGGTCCCTCTTTTGCAGCATTCTTGACAAGTATTTCCCCAAAGAGAGCCACCATGTACAAACATGTTTCAACACTTTTTTGACCTCTGTGTCGTGCAATAATTGAAACTCTTTCAGCTTATCCTTTCTCTTTGCACTTTTCTCAAGATAGAAGAATATATCTACTAATACTTCATCAATGTTACAGAGTAGTGTTGCCACACCACCTTTCCTGCAGCCAAGTATTATGGTACAAAACTCGAAAAACATATTGATGTACGAAATAAACGATAAACCACATGAGTAACTCCATGAAACAAAAAAGTGGGAGATTCGAACGATTAATCGGGAGGGCGGGAGCTCAGGTAGAAAATCTGGAGGGTTGGCAGGTATTTTCAAGTCTTTCATTTGCGAGTAGTTTTCTTGGCTCACCCCGTCCCCTAGTGACGCTTAGCGTAACTTTGAGTGTGTTGTGGCGTGGGAACTGGCCCTAACAAGTCTCCGAAGATCCGTCGTTTAGTGTGCATCAATCCACTGGTACGTAGCTTGCCATGTGGTCGTCTGCCTGTCTACCCTGGGATCATCATCAAAGGGAGGTTATCTCCGTGGCTTCCGCAGAGTGCCCTTTCCCCACTATACATCTCATCTCAGCGCTCTCTGCTAGCCTTGTCCACTCCCGTAACTTTGTCACCCATATCCTGTCCAACTCACCTACCGAGTCAGTGTCATAGTCATTTTCACGTTTGCCTCCCCTAGCGCCCGCGTCAAATTGGTGCCATTTTAATGTGGGGCCTGCCACGTCATCCTGTCGCATCAGAACTAACTACGGACTATAAGGTATGCGTTGTCCCCATATGAAATGCTTATGACTGCACGGATATATAAGTTGAATTAGAGTATGAGTGACATGTAAATTTAAAGAGGAATATTCTGCTTTACAAGCACAAAGTGCAGACCGAAATACTTATTAAAGTCTCCCATAGAGGGGTGTCTAATGTAACTGTATTTGGAATAAATCAGAATGGATTAAATAATTATTAACGTAACAGGACAGTATCTTTCAAAAATGATTGAAAATATTGAATCCCCTATTCCATTGAAATTGTATAGTGAATGTTGTCTCAATTCTTAGAACAGATAGAGG